>CAIGQQ010038154.1:12378284-12405192 GCA_903798035.1 Danio albolineatus
GCAGTAGATAACACGGTGATGATCGTCCACAATGAGATGGTCCAGAGCTTTGTTGGGAATCTGGTCAAATGTGATTAATTTCTCTTTGAAACGCAGGCTGCTATTGGCCGAGCAAAGCTGCCTTATTAGATGTTTACGATGTGCATGACGCAGTTTGAGATGTTTTGATGAAGCCATGTGCTGGTAAGTCCCAACTCTCACCTCATCCCAGAAAACTACTATAAAGAACAATGTGATGACTACTGCTCCCAAAAGAAAACAACAGTGATGGAGCTTTTGCATTCTGATTCTTGATAGAAGTCTATAGCTGATAGCTAGAACTTATGCTGAATTTTATTTTTCTCGGGAATGAGTCCAGCTGACAATTCTGCAGGAAAAAAAGAATAAAAAATAAGAACAAGTTCGCTGAAGTCTCAACTTACCATCAACACTCAAATGATCTATTAATGTGCTGTATGTGTGTCAGAATGGTTTACATAAATTACTGTATGATCACGAACCAGTCAGTTTGGTTTGTTTATAAATATTTTAGCAAGCTGGGGCAGTAAATATTATATATATATATAAAATATACAGTGATAAATAGTAAATTCTTTGGTGATTTTGAATCAAACTATAGTCAAGTGTATTATACTTTAGTATTTACAACATGTTTGATAGATAGATAGACAGACATATGATTGATAGATATATGGTAGGTAGGTAGGTAGGTAGGTAGATATGATGGATGGATGGATGGATGGATATGATTGATTGACGGACGGACGGACGGACGGACGGACGGACGGACGGACAGACAGACAGATAGATAGATAGGCAAAAGCAATAGCTGTTTTTACTAATAAAATTAAGTGCAGTTAACTTATTATGAAAAGGTTTGTTCACCTTAGAATATTTAAACAAGTAATCCCAACTTTTTAGCACATTAAGCTGTTAAATTAAGTAGATTCAAGTAATCTTGACTTACAATAATATGTATTTAAAACCTTTGAGTGGTCGTGTGTCAAAATCATGTTAATGATAGAGAATGGCGATAAGGGAAAGTGAAAGAATTCAAATGTAAACATAATCAGACAAAAGCATAATACATCTGAGAGATGTTTTCAATTATTTGATGTTCAAAATGTATAAATATATATTATAATATATGAATATCAATTTATTTAATAACATTTATATGATTATATAATTAATGATATTATACAAATAGTTATATTAGAAAAATATATATTTATATACAAAATAAATAATATAAATATTAATTATTCTTTATTATTATTATTACTACATTAAACCTTAGTTGAAAATTACTTGTTATAAACTGTTATATTGTTTTTTTTGCAGTACGCAGATGCTATATAACAATAAAATGTTTTAGAGGGGTATAGGTATTAGGGGTTGAGCGTTGGACTAATGACCCACCTTGTAAAAAAAGAGATGTTACGAAACACCAACATGGTGCGGCTAAACAATCAACTTCGATATAAACGGCCCTAGGAGTGAGTGAGTGAGTAAGCTATTGGTTTTTGTCTTTACTCAAATGTTTTAGTTCAGCTTACTTGATCATTTTAAGGAAATCAGTTCCCTAATATTTTTCAAGTAATGTGAGCACTAATAGAAGTTAACACAACTAAGTATTGAAGACTTAAAACTGAAAGGAAACAGAAGAAACCGTTTTAAACTATGCTCAACTAAAATTAATACACTATTTTACTTAGAATTTATTTTAAGTAAGGTCAACTTATTACATTTTACATGGTATAGACAGACAGACATAGAGATAGATAGAAGTACTTTAATATATTAAAAGATAAAAAAATTGATAATAGATACTAGGTAATAATATAGATAAAAATGTTATATATACATAAAATTATATGACTGCAGTTGATATAAAAATTGGTTAAAGATTGCTGTGGGAAAGAGCAGACAGGATAAAAAGTTTTGAAAATCTGGCTGCTTCACATTACTGTCATATTATTATCATATTTACCATATTTGCGTCTATTCACCAGAAAGTAAAATAGTTTGGAAATGTATTGGGACAAACCTATTTACACTTTCTGTGCGCGACTGTACTGCCAAGCAACATAACTTAACATAAAATTAGGCGTAATTTTTTTACATAAATTACTAACTCATGATGTTTGCACGATCATCTGTTTGCAGAGCCGGGCTTGTTACATTGTTATATATAATACAAATATATTTAAAAGCTATATAACATTATTTATTTAAAATATATTATGAGTTAAAAATTATTTAATTAAAAGCATAGCATAGCCTATAGGTGTTATTGGTTTAGCCGAAATTTAACTCACCTACGCCAGTAGACATAGAATATATCCGCTCCTTGTTTCATTGCAGTCTGTGCTTCCTCTACAAATGGAAAAGGCGTCCTGTCTGTCAAGCATTAATGCATGTATGTTAAATAGGAGTATAGAGCAACTGTTTGCCTCGGGGGAGCCAGAGTAATGTTCTCATTCTTATGAGCGTGCATTTACCTATACCATCACCATACGTTCCATAAAATAAAAAAATACTTGATTATAATATTTAGACAATCTTTATTTTTTATTCATCAGCATCATTTTTATTATTATTATCATTATTATTATAAATATTATGCATTTTATTTATGTTGTAAGTAATGTTCCTAGGTCAGCATCTTTGTTGTACTATAAGTTTATGTTGCGTTAAGGCAGTGGTGTAGTCGTAAAGAAAAGATAGTGTACTATTACCCACCCAACCCAAATTTTAAATAAAAGTGTGCAGAGAAACGACAAAAGTCAGTGTTTCTTTGATTCCTTAGCAAAAACTATATTTGTTTAACATCAGTTACCTGTAACTATTGACTTCCACAGAAGAAAAAAAACAAATACTATGGAAGTCAATGGTTACCGGTTTTCAGCTTTCTTCAAAATAACTTCTTTTGTGTTCAACAGGTAAAGACTGAATAAATGATGACAATTTTCCTTTATTGGGTGAACTGTCTATATAAAAAGTTATTGAGGTGACCCACGGTGCCTGTCATGCGTGTAGTCATGCATTTATACTTCTGCATGCTGTTTGTGTTGCTCTGCATTAACACTTCCGAAACACTAGCTGGTAGAATGTTTTTGGGCTCTATCATACACCCGGCGCAATAAAGCACAAGATGTGTTCGGCTCGATTTGTTGCTATTTTCAGACCAGCCCTATCCCACTTTTCATGTTTTGCGCCATGTTGTTTAAATAGCAAATCCATTTGCACCACTTTGTGGAATCAAGGGCATGCTGGTCTAAAATAGAGGTGTGTTAAGGTGCATTGTTGGTGCGTTGCTATTTTGAGAAACTAAAGTCCAGCGCAGAGTGTGTTAGTAATGCGCCTACTGTATGTGGGCTAAAATGCTTACACATTACTTAATACAGGATGTACAGCAATACACAAATATCTTTACATATGAAAACAATTATGAATTAAAATGTTTCAAAAAAAATTATTTTCCATGTCTCCATGCCTTTTTTTCAGTTCATTCATGAAATTTGCTGAAAGCCAGCATCTAATGGTAAAAATGAATTAATTATATATTTTTTAATTACACTTACATATACATGTCACCAGAGGGGGAAAGCCCCGCCCATTAGTGATGATCTCTCATCATAAACAGCCCTGAGTGAGAAGCAGCCATACGTTACTAGAATTTAGAATCTGACACTATGGTGACACATGCGTTTATAGCTCCACCTTACTTTGAAAGGAAGTCTGGGAGCACAATCTCATTTGAATTTAAAGCAACAATCACCAAAACTGCACAATTTGGATCAAAGCCTTAAAGGGGCAGTTTCAGTCAGTTATAAAAAATTCTTTATGGTTATATAGCACCTTGACCCACAAAGAACCGCTGGAGAACCATTACAGGTTCTTTATACTGTAGGTTGTATTACACTTTATTTGGTTCTCCTGTGATTATTACCCTTTTTTTTTGGAGTGTACATTAAAGAATTGTGAAGACAAAATGCACTGAAGCTCTTATTGTTGAGTTGAATTTGTCCAAGATGTTGTATTCTGTTGTTCATGGGAATAATGAGTGTGAGAAGGACAATAAGTTGCACATTTCATGATTATGGTTACAAATACAGCCATATCATGTGAAATATAATTCTTGATTCTTTCTGTAATTGTATACAGTTAGATGTCACCATGGGCTGCCATTCAAATGTGATTGTAAATTCCAAAAATGACATTTTGCTAGTCAAAAATGCTATTTTAAATATATCAGAATTATAATTCTCGCTAGTAAAGGCCTTTATTTTTAATATCAGTAATCAAGTATGTGCAAATATGTTTTTATAATATCAACGGTTTAATTGCTACTAGTTAAATGCAAATAACTGATATCAAAAATTAAATTGACACAAGTTGAAATGTAAATTCTTGGTATTTGATATTGTATTTCAACATGTTCCATTATTATTTCTATAAATGCATTTCTGAACTTTGTGATATAAAACGGCTTTCTTAGGTTCTTGATATCTGTAATTAGTTTTAACGTGTACATTTGTTATTTCTGATATCTAAAACAATATTTCTGATATCAAAAATTCTTATTTTACTAGTAACAATTACTTTCATCATATTAGAAATTAACATTGTAACCTTAGTGAAATTCATTTTTTTTTAATAACAAAAATTAATATTTTTACTAGTAGCAATTCAGTTGTTGATACAATACAAATAATGATATTAACAATTTAATTCATCATATCAACAATTAAATTGTTAATATCAGGAATTACATTTTAACTAGTAAAAAGTATTTTGGGATTTCAGCAAATAAATTTAAACGGCAGCTCTGTGACAGTGAATATCCAAAACATCAAAACTTCAAAAAAAATTCAACAATTCAGTTCTTGATTTGAACAAATATATATTTGATTTCAACTATTTAATTGTTCATTTCAACTCATTGAACTGCTGACATCAAGAATGCATATCCTGAGAAAGAGTAAAAGTCAAAACGGCTTGCCATAATCCCCACTCGGTGAAAAGAAAGCAGTGGGCACTGGGCACTACCCTGACGTCAATCGGAAACAGCCCTGGACTGGTTTTAGATGGAATCTAAACAAAACCGAAAGGCCCCGCCTAGCATTACTACGAACATCCTCCTAAAACCGAAACTGGAAGTAGTTGGCGTCCATATTCACGTTTTAATTCCGTGTTCCTGGAGGATTAAATGTGATTTTTTCGTCAGTTAAGCTATAGCTTCTTTATGTTTGAGAAGGAAAATATGATATTGATATCGGTCTAGTTTTAAGGAAAACTGTCAAGACAAAGTAATTAACAATTCCTATATATTTTTGGCCACTTGATTTGTCGAAATATGGACAAATCGCACAAAATCGATCACACACTGAGCGCGTGGTTTGCGTCGCCCGAATCGGAAGCGCGGCGTAGAAGCCGAAACATTGACGCCTGGCTGAAACGGAACGCACAAACCCCGGCGCTGATTTTAGTGGAAGGCACGAGCTATTCCGGGCTATCAACATTCCTCAAACAAATGCGTCTTATCAACGGAGAGGACTTCAACCATAAGCAACGGCTTAAATTCAGAGAAGCAATTTACGACAACATCATACAGGTGGCGGGTTATAAAAGGTGTTATAAAATGATGAGATCTTTTTCAGAAGAGATACGCGTAATAGTTTTGAGTCTTAAATTAACTACTTTATAGTTTTAGTTATACTTTATAGTTATAGTTTTTAATATCAAATTAAACATTATACCAAAATTAATAAACTTTCAGTACATTTTTACTTGTAGTAGGCATACAATTTTAAAAAAGCAGCTCTAAACTATATTTTAAACGAAAAAGAAGGCTATTTTTCTATATCAATTCAATTAAACTTACACCAAAGTACTTTTAATACCTTTTTTGAGATATGTGGTTCTCATTTTTGAGCTCAGTGGAGAAGTGGCAGTGTGATAAATAATATTAAGGTTATGTTTAGTGTTCACTGCCTTGTAGATGACTCACACACTCACATAAACAAAACTTTTAAACATTCTGGGCTAATAAAATTAAATACCAAAACATTTAAAATCTATATATTTAAAAACCTAATGCCAATATAGCCAGCTTTAGAGTGGAATAGCTTAAGAAAACCTACGAGTATAAAAACTACAAAACTCTTTTTGTGAGTATTGAGGTAAAGTTGCTTTTATATTCTCACATTCTTTTATTTTTGAACAGAGACAACTTGTGACGTGGGCCCTTTATTGTTTACTACGCTACGTTTGAATATTTGGTCAGAAATTGCATGTAATAATGAATTTAAAACAACATAGCTCTATTTATAGACTGTGAACAATGTGGTAGTCACTTCTGTATTAGTAGTGGTTTCTAATATGAACAGAATTTGATAACACTTTTCTGAAATTATATTATTAAAGAGAAACTGAATGTGCAAATATAACACCAAATTTACCACAAATTTTCTGAGTAAACTTTAAATAAACTCATAAAATGTGCTATATGTGTAAAACTATCGGCATCATTATAAGTTTACTTACAGTTGTAAACTAGTTGCATACTAATTTTGTAAAATAGGGGGCCAGTTTAATTTGAATAAAAATACAATTTAAATTTATTAAAATTGAAAAAATTAATTCAATAGAACATTAAATGCATGATATTAGTGTACATATTCTAAACCTTACCTATGCACAAACTTGTTATTCTCTAACAATCAGGTAGTTTCAAACCACTTGTTTTTTTTACCTTTATCAGTTTTAGTTGAAGAATGTTGGAAAGTGGCCATTGACATCCATTGTACACTGTAAAAATATCCATATTTTGTGATCCATGTTTTTATTTCATTATGTTTTTAT
Organism: Danio albolineatus; assembly: GCA_903798035.1. Taxonomy (NCBI): domain Eukaryota; kingdom Metazoa; phylum Chordata; class Actinopteri; order Cypriniformes; family Danionidae; genus Danio; species Danio albolineatus. Next base: position 12,385,155 of record CAIGQQ010038154.1, read on the forward strand.
TTCCCCCCATTTATTTATGCTTTTGAATTCCATTATGGAACCAACTTTTAACTTTGAAACGTTTGAAAAAAAAGTGACTTTTATTAACATTTTTGATTGTTTAAAATGAAATATTGTCTGGGTTGGTGTGGGATATCATGTACAAAAACCCTGTAATAAACTGCCAGCACATTTTCTGTTATCTTACAGACTTATTTCTCTATATATTATTTATTATACATTATATTATTTCAAACTACCCAAATGTCAATAAAAGTCACTTTGTTAAAGTACAGCACGTATGTAGGTTTTTGACTCTTCTAAAGCATAAAGATATCCTAAAATGTTTGCAGATATTTAAGAAACATGCTAAGTGAATGCTAAGATTCTTGTTTATCTGAAAAACAATGCTGAATTCAGAAATTCTGGTTTGAAAATGCAAATTACGTGCTGGAATGACTGTTTGTCCATCTGTTTTGGTTCTTCGGTTCTGAAATGAGACACAAATTCAGAGTTCCACATGAGGTTATTAATTAGCAAATAATATAAATATTAAGAGCGTAAACATTAGGTGAGCAGGTTATTGTAACCCCATGTCTCAACAACACGCTACATAAAGAGATTTGCAATTTGGCTGTTTGCACTAGACGGAACACAACAGAAATTTAAATGCAGCCATTCAGAAGCACCGAATAGTGCACTTACTGCACTCCAACGAAATGGTAAGGTTTATAATCTTATTAATATATATAAAACCTCTTTGTAACACTGAATAAAGCACATGTGGTGTACCCGAGGTAAACATTGTCAGTTTATCCTGTTGTTCAGCTGCAAGAAATAAAAGCCATTTCTAAAATATATATTTCAGGTCTTGGTTAGAACAAAAACTCCTTTTAATATAGGAAATATTCATTTTATCGCATGCCATTTATTTAATTTTTTTTATCTAGAACACGACCTAAACCAGCCTCCTGTTGATGTCGTCAATCTGGCAACCAGCACTTGCATTTGTTTTGCAATACCTAGTTCAACCACTGGGTGTCTCTTACATAGTTGAATTTTCAACATCAAAAGTCGAAAGAGCGGAGATCAACATCCCATAATGCAATTCACAACAATTAATGAACAGTAAACGCTTGAATCATAAAATACGGAAACTGTTAATTAAAAATTAAACTTAATTTTTTCAATGTAGGAAAAAAAAAACTATAAGTCAATGGCTACCAGTGTTAAATTCAACAGTCTTCGAAATATCTTCTTTAATAGAACATATCTCAAAATTAAAACAATTACTTTTTTGGGGGGGTTAAACTATGCTTCTAAGTATACTTATTTTTTTTAAGGTTACTCTTAACCATTGCATTATACTAACATTATATAACCTGTTTTATATATAACCTGTGTTGTATTATATAACCTGTTTTAACTCATTTTAATGTTTTTATGTTCTTTATTATTTGTTTTATTTTCTTATACTTCAATTTTATTTCTGTTTATGTAAAGCACTTTGAATTGCCACTGTGTATGAAATGTGCTATATAAATAAACTTGCCTGTGATGTGTCTCTTTTTTGTTTTATAGGGTATGAGGGTGTTGGTCCAAGAACGAAATACGTTGGGCATTCCTTTGCAAAACACTGCCAATGAAATGCACGAGATATTATTTACGTCTGGTGACTACTGGAAAGTGAACATTACTGAGCCCAGTGCATTTCAGCCTTATGTTGAAGCTGTGGATTCTCTCTGGAAGGATTCAGGGATTCAGGAAACTTGTCACAGGAGCGACTTTAAATGGCATGAGTTGTTTATTGTAAGCAAGTGTTTTGTTTGTTGTTGTTGTTGAGCAAATCTATATGCAGCTGTCAGTAACACAAAAAAGTGGTGTTTTGCAGACCACTCATGGTACTTTTTGTGGCATACAGTGCCAAGGTTTTGAAAATCCAATTTGTAGTAGTAACTACTGTAACATTACTTTTTAAGTGTTCGGTGATCACTTAACAATCATAAAGCATCATACTGTTCAAATGAGAGGCTGTGTGGGTGCTACTAAAAAAAACTAACAACTAATTTCTGTTTGTATGCAGTGCGACTCAGTCAAGTACCACTTTGACAATATTCATCGTATTGGCCAACTGGTGAGTATATGAGTAAATCATAAGTGCTTTCTAAGGGAGGAGATGATAGATTTGACTTAAGGCTTAGTTGACACAAAAATGAGAATTACCTCATGATTTACTCTCCCTCATGTGGTTTTTAAACCTTTATGAATTACTTTCTATTAGAAGATATTTTGAAGAATGCTGGTTGCTGGAAAGTCAAAAGTCATCTTACCCCTAGCCCTCGCTTTGCGCGTTCACGTGAAGCAGTCGGGCTCATGTGAAGTGTCCCAGTTCTCTTTAGCTTGAAGGCATAGGGCTAAGTGGAAGGGTTGGATACCCCTTGAAAGGGTTGAATACCCCTTGTGGGGTTTTTTCAGGACCACACTCGAAATCAATGGTGCAAAATGGCTGTATACACAATTGTGTAGTCAGGAGATGCACAAATTTAGGTATTTCTGTCCTTATTACCAAATTTCACAACAAACAATCATATGTTTCAATACATTCATAATGGCACTCTGGTTTTACCGTCATGCTTTAAAAAAAAAAACATTAAAAAACTATATTTCACCATCTATAATCCATAATAGTCCACCCTGTCAGAAAAGTCTAGTGGCTGGGAATAACCTTTTTACAGTGTCTGGTATAATATTAATGTAGTTTTGTGTGTTTATAGATGAATAAAGCCACGGTGTAAATGCACAGTACAGCTATGAGCTTATTGCCACATTATATCATGATAACGTGATATTGTTGCCTTCTGTGATTTCCTGAAGATAAATACCAAAAAAATAACGCAACTGGAATAACTACAGCAGTTGCTGTCGTCGATCTCATATGAAGTAAGAGCTCGTGACATTATTTGATGACGTGCAGGTGTTGTAGTGCTGTCCCATTTCTTAGGTGGTTCCCCTTCTCACTCGGTTTCAAGGGCCAATGAGAAGGGGTAGGGGTAAAAAAAATAGAACTGATATTGGGCCATACTTTATATGGACCCTTTTCACAGTTTTATGTACAGTGGGTAAGGAAAGTATTCAGACCGCCTTAAATTTTTTACTCTTTGTTATATTGCAGCCATTTGCTAAAATCATTTATGTTCATAAAAATAATGGAGTGGCTTCACAACAACTCCATGACTGTTCTTGAATGGCCCAGCCAGAGCCCTGATTAAACCCAATTGAGCATCTCTAGAGAGACCTAAAAATGGCTGTCCACCAACATTTACCATCCAACCTGATAGAACTGGAGAGGATCCTTAAATACAGGTGTAAAATCTTATAATCTTTCCCCAAAAGACTCATGGCTGTATTAGATCAAAGGGTGCTTCTGCTAAATACTGAGCAAAGGGTCTGAATACTTTGTCATATTTTAGTTTTTCTTTTTTTAATAAATCTATAAAAATGTCAACACTTCTGTGTTTTTTCTGTCAATGTGATGTGCTGTTTGTACATTAATGAGGAAAAAATGAACTCAAATAATTTTAGCAAATGGCTGCAATATAACAAAGAGTGAAAATTTAAGGGGGTCTGAATACTTTCCGTACCCACTGTATATAGAAGCAAACAACAGCAAGGTAAGCTTCTTTAAAGATGAAAGTGAAATAAAGAAAAAAACACTACCATGTTAGCATGACATAAAAATAGAAAATATATTTTTCATATACTTTCAGTCATTTAGCAGATGATTTTGTTCAAAGCGATTTACAAGGCGAGGCATTCAGCAATTCCACAAGAAGAGGCAATACAAACAAGAATTGCTAATTATACAAAGAAATTGCTTTTAATTACAAAACTAAGTTACAAACTGATTACAAACATGAATTCATATGCCAGTGTTTTTCCCCACTGACCCACTCTCTGTAATTGCAGGACTATTTACCACACAATCAAGACATTCTTTATGCACGCAATCGCAGGACAACCCAAGAAGAGGAGTATTATGTGCTCCGTGATACCCCTTTTGCGGTAGCACATTTATCTAACCGGCATCTTAATGCAAAGATGCAGTCTTATTGTTGTGACACAACAATACTGATTATAATTGGATCCAGTGATTATAACCGAATGTTCTTAGACAGCAACTGCCTGGCTGAGTCGTTGTGGCTATTCAAAGCTATTATCAATAATAGATACTACAGCAGCAACACCATCATCCTCCTCTTTAACAAAATGGACCTGCTGTCAGAAAAAGTCCAGACTGCAGATATCCGGAAGCATTTTCCTGAGTTTCAAGGGGATCCTCACAGGCTGGAGGACGTGCAGAAATTCTTGATTCAAAGCTTTAAAATGAGGAAACTAGAAAACAGCCGGCCAGTTTACTACCACATGATCACTGCAGTGGACACAGAGAACATTCGGACTGTGTTCAACACCATTAAAAACGCAATAATAAGCAACAACTTCAAAGACTTTCTAGTGCTGTAGGATAGCGTGTCTTGAAAAGGAGGTCTGTGAGTTACTGAAAACAAAATAAGTTCTAAACTCAATTCCTGGAGGGCCGCTGCTCTGCAGTTTTGCTCCAACCCTAATCAAACACAGCTGATCCAAATAATCAAGGTGTTCAAAACTAGAGACTATTGACCTTATTCTCCGTGTACGAGCGGGCGCAGCCATTTGAGTCTTTTTGACTCGAGATTTCTGGTCTCATTCACTTCCATTCATTTTTAGACGTTAAAAACAAACTGATATTTTCTTATTAAATTATTGCTTTGTCTGTATAGTCATGCAAACACTTGTTTGTAGATCGAGTAGTTTGACCGTTTTCTGCCGTTAATTATTCCTAGTCACTTCTCCCATAGGCTACTGAGTCGGAAGTTAAAAAACAATCACAAAAACGAGCGCATTTCCGCATTGAAGAAGAAGGTCAGTTAAGCAGGTCTGAGTTGAAGTTGGTTGGAGCTAATGCCGAGTTCAGACTGCATGATTTTAGCCTCGATTTTGATCACAGGCAAATCGGTGCTTGTGCACGCGAGTGACAATCACACAACATGAACTGTCAAAGACGCGATCTGAAAGAATCGCTGATGAGTCGCCGATGCCCGTGAGATATTTGGCGTGCTAAATATTTGGAGCTGTCGGCGATTCAAATCATGCCGTGTGAAATGTGTTTTGACTGAAAATAACATCGGCGATTGCCTACAGCCAATGAGAGAGCAGCATTCATTAGTGTCAAGTAGGTATCGCTGCAGCCTGGAGACCTCCAAGTGGGAGGGATTACACCGCAAGTAGGTTAGGTGACCTCCAAGTGGGAAGGACTTAAACCGCAAGTAGGTTGGGTTTAGGTGGTGTAGGTGGAGCAGATATTCATAAAACACATCAGGTTACTGTGAGGTTGTGTTTAGGGTTGGGTTTAGGTGTAGACGTTAATAAAACACAACAGGTTACTGTGAGGTTGTGTTTAGGGATGGGTTTAGGTGTAGACATTAATATTGGACTCCGTGTCATGCACAACACATTAAATAAATAAAAATTCCAGGTTTTACAGCCCACTTGGAGCTCGAAGGCCCACCCACTTGGAGCTCAAGTCCCACCCACTTGGAGCTCAAGTCCCACCCACTTGGAGCTGGCTCCGACCTCCGTTTATACCCTTCTCATTAGTGTGGGTACCTGCAGGCTAGCGGGAGGTTGGAGGAGAAGTTAAAAGCGCTCAATTTCAGTTTATTCGGAGTCGGACCCAAGAAATGGAGGGAAAATTAGTGTAAATTTGGCATGAGCTCCCATGTCTGTTTGACGTGTCATGTGAGCAATATCAGAACCTAACCCGGTCAAAAAATAAAAAAAGTTGAGGAGAAAAGGCTAATTCCCTTCAAAGCCAGGTGAGCAAATATGTACATTTCTACCCATTAAAGGCTTCTTTCTCGTTATGTAGTTAATAAAAAAACATATACTACGTGTTTTTGGGTGTGAGACGTATTTTGAACAAAGTTATCTGCGATTCTTCCTATTTTGAAGTCATGCAGTGTGAAACTCCCTGTCGCCGATCCATCTTGCAGTGTAAACAAAGCAGCCACAAAACGCGAGTCCAGATAGTCATGCAGTATGAAAACATCTGTGACACGACCACTTTGAAAATCCTGCAGTCTGAACTCGGCATAAGCTGTGCAGAGTTGTGACCCTCCAAGAACTGAGTTTGAGACTACTGCCTTAAAGGGTAGTTCATCTAAAATAAATAAATAAATAAATTCTATCATCATTTAGTCACTCTTCATTTGTCCAAAACCTATTTGTACTTCTTTCTTCTGCTGAACAAAATTAATTAAAAGGAAAAAAGCTGGTTACTTGCACTGTATCCATTGACTTCCATAGCATTTTGTTCTTCTGTGGAAGTCGACTGGTGTCAAAATCCAGCTTTCTTCTAAATACCCTCTGTGCTCAACAGAAGAAAGAAACATAAAGGTTTGAAGCCACATGAAGGTGAGTCAATGATGAGGTAATGGTCATATTGGGTGAACTTTCCCTTTACATTAAATTACTGAATAGTTGTATCAATTAAAATCTGTGGTTATTAAGTTAATAATAACCTGAAGCACTGTTTCTAAGTAAAAAAAAAACACTTAAAGGTTTGAATGTTTACAAATATGAGACAAACATTAATGTTGCAATTTGAAAAAATACAGATATTGTACTTAAAAATAGTACAATAATTCAGTATTTTACAGTACTTCAAAGTAATAATATCGATAATTTATTTTATTTTTAATTTGACTGGGTCCCTAAAACAGTTCAAATCCGATATATATATAAGTATATGTTTATATTTATATTTGCGAACATCATTAAATGATTGAAGTATTCATTTTAAAATCTCAAAAAAGCCTTCTACAGTATATGCAACGTCTTCAAGAAAACTTTACACCTGACTTTCCAAAATCTAACAAAACAAAACAGACCTTGACACTGTATATCAGCCTTTATTAAACTTCCCACACTAAAAGGTACAAGGCTACAAGGAATTTGCTTAATAGCAATCTACAATATTCTCCTCGCTTTGCTGAGCCGCTGAAAGAATGTCCTCCATTAGTGATCGGGGGGAATTCACAACATGATCACTACTCAGCTTCAGCATCCTCTGCATGTCATCTAGATCCAGAATCTGCAGTATCACGGACAGGCTGATCTCTTTGATGCAGTGTAGATCACTGTCTGCTCCTTCGCCACCTCCATTCAGCACATGCACAGACGCTTTGTCCTGTTGTTTGTTGAGGAATCTACTCTGCACCTCGTCCCCCCATCGGTTCCCGCATGCTTTCAAAACAACAGCATCGTGATCAAAATCATCGCTTTCAGCAGTAAGCCTTTGGAGTTTGAGCAGGAGTTTGCAGGATTTCTCACACACTGGTCTGTCGCAGTCAAACAAGCTATTGAGCAGCAAATCAAACAGGCCGAAATCGTTCAGTTTGCTCAAGGATTGTGTCAAACGCGTCCTTTCAGTCGCAGAGAAGCTCTGGACTGCATACGGAGAGCAGGTCAGTGTCTTCTCCATCATAGCTTCTGCCAGCTCCAGCGTGTGCATTTTCACTTCCCAGTCAAAATCGATCCCCCCAAGAGACAGGACCGAGCTCAGGGATGAGTCCAGGGCTGTTATGGGGTTTGACCCTTTCAGCCATGATGTAAAAGTTTTGACCACAGCTCTACGAGGAAAGCCCTCTGTGTCCTGAGAGAGAATGCTCATCATCTGTGCCAAAGCCTCCTCCTAAAGTCCAACAGCATGCAAAGAGCAGGAGATTCAGTGGGCGACAAAGATTCTGAATGTACTCGCATTACAGTATTGTTTTTTTCATGGATTTCGGAACCAAATATGTTTGGGTTTTGTGTATTCAACCACATTCCTTGAGGACCACCAGCACTGCATGTTTTGGATGTCTCTTTTGTTTGTCACACCCATTTTAGGTCTTTCAATCTCTGCTAATGAGCTGATGATCTGAACAAGGTGTGTTTAATTATAATGAGACATAAAAATCCTGCACTATTGCTCTAAGGTGATGATTCAGAGCAATGTTGCCCGGCAATGTTGTTTGTCATCTTTCACATTGAGGAAGGGCAAAAAAACTAGATCAGTCGTTGGAATTTTTTTGAGATCGTCCAATCAGAATGCTAGCAGCGAATCATGTGACTGGCTCTGAGCTGTCTGATGAATTCGACAAGACTGTGTTTGCTCCGTGAAAGTGAAGCAAGGAAAAAAGGAGCATGAACTCATCGCTTATTATTCTTTTATGTTATCATGTGTCAACATTGTATCAACATATGTAATTTAATGTTTAAAATGTCAACGGTTGTCCAATTTAAAGGTGCAGTGAGTGACTTTGCTTCCTTTGTATGCACTGTAAAAAATGCTGAGTTCTGCACAATTCCTTTATATTGTCCCAACACAAATCAATTAAGTTAAAGTAATTGTTTTAAGTGGATTGAGCACAAAACAGTTAAGTTGTCTCAAAAACTCAAGAATATTGTTATCTCTGCTTATTTTAAATAAGTAGATTGAACAAGTAGCAAAAATATCTTTATAGAGTGTAGGTCTAAACTTTTAGAGTGTTTGTTTTGTTCCTCCTTCTTAATCGTTCATCATATTAGCTTTATTATTATTATTAGCTGAGGATTATATTGATAGGCTTCTGCTATGACTAATAGACATCCACTTTTGGAGCAGTTCAAGAATGTTAAATCTTACAATTAAGGGCTCAGTGTCTCGCATGTTTGCCTGCTGACAGCAATAATGGCATATGCTGCTGGACAACATTGCTGTAAAATTTGCCCTGTGTATCACCACCTTTAGAGGTAATCTGCTGATTCTCATACATTATTTTGTGTCATGTGTGTACCTGGTTATTCTCATAAGGATATCCTATAGATATATAGCCTGAGTTAAAGGGATTTTATCAATCACCAAGGCTAAAAATAGTCTTCGATATTGTACTGAAGAAAAATGTCACCTACATCTTGAATGGTCCAAGTAAGAACAATTGGTAACACTTTACAATAAGGTTGTATGTAATAGATATACTAACATGAACAAACAATGAACAACACATTACAGTATTTGTTCGTGTTAGTTAATGTTAGCAAATAAAGAAACAGCTGTTAGTTTGTTTTAACTCACGGTGCATTGTTCACAGGAATGAATTTGGATGTTAATAATGCCTTAGTAAATGTTGAACTATGAATAATAAATATTAGTATTGTTCATTATTGGTTCATTGTAAATACATTACCTAATTAAAATGGTAGTGTGTGAAGCAAATATATGCTGTGTAATAAAGCAAATTTATAATCAGATTGTTTAGGGAATGAGAGAATAGATATAAATTATGTAGTTTCATGATGAAGTTTAAAAAGCTTATTTCTCTTTATTATATGGTATATTTATAGATAGCAATGATCAGAGGACACAAAGAAGTATTATGCCAAACATGTATGCTTCTTGCATTGTATGATTGTGCAATATTAAATAAACATACTACAATAATTGTTTGTGTAATAATAATTGCTTATAGCTCCACATGTTTTGCTAATTCAGTAACTTCCACAGATGGCTATTTCTCTATAATTTCAAAGTTTTGAATAATGAATGGCAATCAAAAGATTTGGAGAGAGCATAAACATTGCCTCAATTCACAATTTTGCCATAACTGGCAGAGCAAAAAATGTTTCTGTTGAGTCACTGCACCATCTGGTGTGTGTGTGTGTGTGTGATTGACTGGAACACAATGTGTGCAGAAGTGGAACATTTCAACTCCGACTTCTATGCACAAGTGCCAGAAATAATGGCAAAACTACAGATAAGGTGGTTCAGGCAAGTGTTCTTTGTTTTTATGACACACACACTACTTTGTTACTTTGTTTACACACAAAGGCGGCTTTTGTTTCATAAAACGCATAATAGTCAAGCTAATGTAGACATTGGAAGTAGTTAGGTTTCGCAATTTAATTTATAAGATATTAAACTCAAATATGTAACCTATAATACTACATAGACCTGTATTGCAACCACTGGTCTTTTTAAAAATTCTTTTACATCCTCTTATGGTATTGATTGCTATAAACTGCTTTAAAAATAAATTTGAGATTAAAAGGGTCAGTGTGTATGCAGTGTGTTAACGGGTAGTTTCTCCAGAAAGGCAGCATTCTATTGACCTTATGTTGCAATGTAGAGGTGCACTTTTTCTTCCATTATATCATTCATTCATTTTCTTTTCGGCTTAGTCCCTTTATTAATCTGGGGTCACCACAACGGCATGAACCGCCAACTTATCCAGCATATGTTTTACGCAGCGGATGCCCTTTCCAACTGCAACCCATCAATGGGAAACATCCATACACACTTATTCACACTCATAGACTACGGACAATTTAGCTTACCCAATTCCATATACCAGATGTCTTTGAAATTGTGGGGGAAACCGGAGCACCCGGAGGAAACCCACGTGAACACGGGAAGAACATACAGACTCCACACAGAAATGCCAACTGACCCAGCCGAGGCTCAAACCAGTTACGTTCTTGCTATGAGGCGATAATGCTACCCACTGCACCACCTTGATGCCCTCCTCCAGTATAACTTTACAATAAGTTTGTATTAGTACTGTAAATGTTACATGAACTTTCATGAACAAACAATAAACAATACATTTATTACAGTTTTTGTTCATGTTAGTTAATGAAAATGCAGTTTTACGTTAGTTCATCTTAACTCTTGGTGCATTAACCAATGTTAACAAGCGTGAATTTAAAGAATGCTTTAGTAAATGTTGTATTATGAATAATAAATGCTCTATATGTATTGTTCATAATTATTTCATGTTAGTAAATACCTTAGCTATCACTAACTAATCAAACCTTAAATGTGACCAAACTTTCTATGAATTTGTCTATGGGGAAATTACAAGGAATTATAAATGTCTCTACAAAAAAGTATGATTACAACAATGCATAAAAATTCAAACAACATAATATGAAAATAAAAGTTTTCAACAAAGCAGCATAACAAGCCATTTTTACACCTACAAATCAATAAAAAGTGAATGAGACTGGAAGTCTACCAAATAAGGTTTCAAATGGCTGCACCTACTCCTACATGAACGAATAAGGTCAATAGATCCTATTTAAAAAACGTATTGTATGCACTGAGTGAATGCGTCTCACCAGCAGGTTGCTCTTGCTGACTAGCGCCATCTGTTGGACAGAAGAAGTAACTGCTTCTCCAACAGCAGTCACGGCACTCGCTCTGACATAGCCTTCAGTGTCTGCCAGTAAAGACAGGAGAATGGAGACCATGCCACTAGTGTGGAGAACTTCAACAAAACCACTGTTAGCTGTGAGAAAGACACAAAAAGTACAATTACAATGGAAATAACACATTTTCTGTAAAGCAATAGATGAAGTGACCAGATGGTAAGGTTTGTGGTACTGTACCACTGAGGGCCACAGTCAGCTGGGTGAGGAACTCCAGTGTTGAATCTCGAACTTCCCACCGCACATCACACATACGTTTCTCCAGTACAGGAAAGAGGTCTGCAGACACACATGCTCAATTTATGAGCATATACTGGGAACATTTTCACAATAGCTAGACATGTTGTTGCACATGATTAAATGATGACATTCAGTGATGCACTGCAAAAAACGCTTTTCTTACTTACATTCTTTATCTTGTTTCTGGTGCAAATATCTACAAATTCTTGAATCAAGAAGCATTTTTGCAGTAAAGTACTGTCTTATTTTCAGAAATAGTTTGCCAAAATTAAACGAGTTTTTCTTTAAAGCAAGCAAAATAGTCTGCCAGTAGAGTAAGCAAGATAATCTTATTCCAAAGCGAAAACAAGATTATTTTTCTTACCAGAATGGCAGATTATTTTGCTTATTTTAAAGAAAAACTAGCTTAATTTTGATTATTTCTGAAAATATGTTTTGCTTGTCTCCAAAATGCTTCTTGATTTAAGAATTCTAAGATATATCTACTGGAAACAACACAAACTTGGCTGAACTATCCTTTTGAATGACAAATGAGGTGTTCACGCTTGTAGTTTTGGGTCTGTAGGTTTGTTTAGTTAAGCAAAAAACATTAGAACTTGTATATTTTGCTGACTATTTATATCATGCTCTGCCTTTAAAACCAGACAATAAAATGATAAATGTTGTCCTGGTTCATTTTGCATTCACACTGACTGAAATCTAAAAATACATAACAAAACAAAAATCACATGCTGTATTTATAATAAAAGTTTTGTTACAGAACTTATATCCAAATATAAGATTCCAGACATCCAAAACAATGCGGGGCTAAACACACTTGTTGTATGTACATACTGCTGTCCTTCTGATGGTATTTTTATAAGTTAAGGATTTAAAAAGATCTGTTCAAATGTGTAAAGGAGATAAAATAGCACCAGAAATTCCCCAGTCCCCAATTTCCCAGACAAACGAAGATCTGCTACAAGGACACCTGTAATATCTGTAATATAAATTCTGGCCTTTTATGTGGTTTTTATGTGCTTTTATCTTGCTGGGTCCTGTTTAGGTTTGTCTTTAATCAGTGTTTTGTTTTTACTGTATTTTAGTGAAACCAAACCAGAGTTCACATGGAAGTAGACCAAGACTCATTTGCATACCTGTCAACATTGGGATGTGAAAATAAGGGATACCCCCACCCCAAACAAACTACATTTCCCCAAATCTGTTCATCTGGAGCTGTTTTATTGTAAATAAACAAGTGAAACGGTCAGTAATAAGTTATATGTCAGCAGTAAGTGTTATTATTTACAAAGGATGGAATAAATAGTATACATTAAAAAAAGCTGTAAATAAATTAGCAAACAGTTTAGCCTGTTAAAATTAATAGCTATTATAAAGAAATTGAATCAAGTTATCAAATCTCATGAACCTTTTCTTCACTGTATAATTTAACTCTGATTAAAGAGCAGCGAATGAATCTCTTGTTTAGATTTTTCGTTTGATTACATTAAATAACAGAGGTGTCACAGTATGCTCATTTAAAACAAAATGTGTTGTGTTTAAAAGAAAACCATGTTCAGATATAATTATTAGCGCGCACCCAAAACCCAGAGTCCACTTTTCCTCTGCTTGAAATCACGTGTACAGAATCCATTTGGCGAAACTGTCTTATTTATCACTATCAGCGCGTCAGCTGACAGTCACGCACTGCTACATGAACTGTTTTGAGGATTGCATAGGAGGTCCTGTAATGGAAAGGAAGGTAATACCGCCGCTTTTTTATATTTATTTCAAAGTGTTTTCATGCCTAAATAGAACAAAAGCACAAAACAGATTCACATTTAAACCTGTGGTGGTTCAGTGGTTTGGGTTGCGTATAGGGAAGATCAGCTCTTTAATGTTTATTGCCACCCTTAAAAGAAAGATTAAAAATACAGGAGGAATACGAGAAAAAACTTTTACGGCATAGATAGAAATTGTAAAATTTCTAGATAGATAGAATTGTAAGATACGGATGAATCCCAAGAAAAACAGGAGGGTTGACAGGTATGCTCGTTTGTCACATGTCTCGGTTCACTTGTGAAGCATGCATGGAGGTTTGGATGAGACCAAACCAATAAGGCTGAAGTGCTCTTACCATTGCTGATAAACTGCAGGAGATCAGGGAAAGTCGAACACACAGCAATCCACCTCAACACTGCCTGAAATGTTTTCTTTAAGACCTAAAATCACAGAATGTTTAATATAAAAATGCAGTTTCAATATGAGATCAGATCTGAACACAAAAATCTAAAGCAAATGATGTTAGGATGTTCATACTTACTGTGGCGTGTGAATCTGGACTCTGTAGATAATCCAACAGGACACCAAATACGTCTTTTCTTAAGTCCAAATTATCTATTTGTAGAAAGATTAGTCAGTTATTGGAGCCATTCAACATCATTCATTTCCAAGGTAAGTGATGCCAAAACTAGAGCTGTTACAAATCTATTGACTTTTTTCAGAAATAATAGTACAAGTCAAATTAAACAAATTAAAAAGATTTGATAGCAAACTACATATCTCCTGTAACTGTAAAAATCATACTTTATTCTCCACCAAGCTGTGGATAAATGCATGTTTAATATACACAACTGTTCAAAAGTTTGGAGTCAGTAACGTTTATTTAAAAAATAAAAAAGAATATGAGATAATTCATTAAACTAGTATCACTGTAAAATATTTTTCATTGCTCAAAAAAAGGGTTTCTATTTCAAATAAATGCGTCATTTTGAACTTAATCAATAAATCCTAAAAAAAAATGTATGATGATTTTCTCAAGAATATTAAGCTGCATAAATGTTTTCACAAATGATCATATTTAATGTTGCTTGAGAACAAAACAGCATAATACAACGCTTTCTGCTTTTCTGCAGGATTGTCGTAGAATGACATTATTTAAATTATAATAAAAATTGTTATTAAAAATTATAATTAAAATAGAAAACTTTTAATTGCAATAACTTTTTTCTATTTTTTATTTTAAAATTCTGTTTTTAGTAAGTTTTCTTTTCAAATCATACCTTTTGACCATGAACTCTTTAACAATAGTGTATTCAAGCATAAACATTGTGTGTATTGTACGTTAGCTGCAGCCCAAATCGCATACTTATGCACTATTCTACTCCATTTTGAAGTATAAATAGTGTAATAAGTGCGTTCACACTGAAAACTCTAAAAATAATAAGTGCACTTTAATTACCCGGATGATGCACTCATTCCACCGGTAAACAGAAGTGTGGACTGATGGACACTTCACACACTCAACAACCGCAGCTTTGCGCACATAACGGAAGGGGCGGCGCTATCGGGTGCACATGTTGGATAACTTTTTTTATTTTGGATTGTGAAAGCAGTATTCTCCTATGAGAGTGATTATAGCGCCTCCCGATGGTGAATGCAGTTATACTCATGCAGGTATTATTTGGTATTTTAGTCATTTATTTAATTAATTTGGCGACTGTCAAACGTCATCAGGGAAACGGTTTGAACTTCCGCTTAGTAAAAAAGCCATTAGTGCTCCATTTATGACAGCACTACATACATATACTATGCTGTTGAGTGTGTAAGTGCATGAGTACATAGTGCATAAGTGCATAGTGTATAGTGTGTCATTTGGGATGCTGCTATTGACTATAATGTGATCTTTACCTTCATATACACTGAGAGCGCCTAATGTATCCAGGCCACACCTCTGTATCTTGCAGCAGCCAATCAAGTGAGTGCAGGCATTAATATGAAGCAGAGAGGAGGTGCTATGCCCAGAGCAAACCCTCAAAAGCAGCACCACACGGCTGGTGACAGAGGGAATGCAAACGCCTTCAAACAAGTATTTCTAACAAAAAAATACACAATTTATTATCCAATACGCACTTCACAGTACTTAAAACCACATTACAGTTGGAGTTAAGAGTTATTAGCTGACAAACATGATCAGAAGTAGGCTTACTGTAATTTTGAATACGGCTTTTATTGTGAATTTGCTATACATTTCAGAAATTTCCTGTGCAAACCTCTTACTAAAATTATTTGTATTTATTGTATATTATGTCGCTCTTGTGTTTTTGTTATCTGTATGCACCCAGGGTCTTAATGTAATGTAATTTAAATTCTCTGTATATCTGCACTGTAAAACAGTCAACTTTATCATATTAAATGTGAGTGTAGTTACCTCAAAATTTACTGTAATAAAGGTAACTACTCATTTGAAAAGAGTTTTGAAAAGAGTTAACTCAGTGTTAAAGGTAATGAGTTAATTAAATACCTCACTACTTCAACTTAAATGGAGTAGATTAGTTTCACTCAAATGGATTGCAGCAATCGGTTTCCTCAAAGGGTTTGAGTTGCCTTAACTAATTGAGTTTACAATGCTCAGTTGGTTTGAGTTTTCTTCATTTATCTGGTTTTACTGTGCTCAAATTGCTTCATTTACTCAAATGGATTAAGTTAATAGTACTCATTAGGATCAGTTCTTGAACTAATCTTTAAAAGTAAAAAAAGTTAAAACTTCAGACAAACGAATCAATCGAATTAAAGTTATTATATTGTTAAACATGTCTAGTTCACATATTTGGAAGATGCAAGTCAGACTTTATGGTTTTTGACATAGTTTTAGTGTTTTCAGTTCTCAAAATAATGACATTTTAAAACTAATCTTGGTCTAAAGTAGAAGTCTACTTACTTTGTGTGCCAGCTCAGCTAGACTTGATAAACTCTGCATGAGGAGGGAAATACACAAGGCTTTCTGGGATAGCTGTTCCTTTAGGACTACATTCACCTCCTTTTCTGCTGGAGACATAAAAATGGTATCGCACAACTGCATGATTCTGATAATAAAACACATACAGTTCTATGAATGCATGATACCAGCAGCATCTTGAGACTGTGTTGACACACACTGCAGGGGAAGTAAGATAATATCCATGGCCTTCCTCTTTAAAACTTCAGCACTAAAAGGTTAATAAAAGAGAGAGAAATCAAAACAGACTTAAGTTACTAACATGATACATAACAGACTGCTTGTACTAATGCATGTATGTTGCTGCATTATGTACTGTGTATGTGGAAGTCTACTGTATTTACCATTTCTCCAGCTTTACGATTAGTGCTGCGCAAAGAATGCACTCCTTTCTGTTTCCAGTACCCAGCATGGCTTCCAAAAATTCTTCCACTTTATACTCTGATTGGCCAAGCAGAGGAGTCCTGTAACAGATTAAAAACAACTCACAAAACTACCACAACAAGGGTATATATAGGCATAAAAATATTCTAATGTAACGATAAAAGATAATATACAAATGTAATAATGGTCAAATAATGCAATAAATCAGGGCTGGCCGATAGGAATCGAAACCGACATTGAGAACCAATAATCGATCTAATTTTTCCAGGTCAATTTCTTCAATTTCTTTCCCTACAGCATGTGGAGTCACGTGACCCCGCTCTGTTAGCCACACATTGCAGCCACATCTCATCTGTGGTCAAGTAGGATGATGGACACCATTCTTGAACCTTATTTTGCACTACGCTGACGACGATTGGAAGCTGCTCTGAGATGCCTTGAGACGGCATATTTTTCATTACATTCAAATTATTATTTACAAATAAAATAATTGTTTACAGAAGATGCAAGTAATGCACTTTTTAAAATATTATTTACAGAATATATAAGAGTTGTTTAATTTAGAAGAGATTCTGCTTATGTTTTTACATTTAAAATGAAACTGAGACACTAAAAATAATTTGTTTGGTTTCCAAATGTGCAAGTTATTTTTTTCTTTTTTACTTTTTTCTAGGAATAAATGTGACTGTTGGTTTTAGGCAATGTGTGTTTTAATTTTTAGCTGTTCAACGTTGATGTTCAATAAATAATAACAGATAGTAGATAGTGTGTGTTTCCTTCAATTGTTTTAAAATCAAGCAATGCACCCTTCATTCAAAAATCATATTTACTGTACAAAACCTGTCAGTGAACTATGAGGGCAAAAATTTGCCCAGCCCTACATTAAATAAACTCTTAAAAAAAATTTTATGAAAATTGATCAGAGCTTAAGATTTTTTTCATAACCCAAATAAATACACAGTGTGAAAGAGTATGAAATAAATATTTGTAAGAAATGTTTTTTTCCTACCAAGGCTGAAACATATCAGTAATATCAGAGAAAATCAGTAATTTTTCAATTTAAAATAAATTTCTACATTATTTATTTACATTGTTAAAGTAATTAATTCTGAAGAGGATAAAACCTTATTACTATTTATTTTTGAGCATCATTACTTCACTCTTTAGCGTCACATGATCCTTTAGTGACTGATCTAATATACTGATTTTGAGCCATTTTATTTTCATTCATTATCAATAATCAATAATGGTTCTTTTATGTGGTTCTACAATATTCCGCAATTTGATGTGGTTTTTATTAATTTATTTATTATTTAAAAAGAAGTGTCTGTTTCCACAAAATCTTAACCAGCACAATTGAAAATTCATCTTTGCCATCATCAGCATCATCTAGATATTATATAATAAATAATAAAGAAAAGTTATTTTAAATTGTGGGAAATTACTTCAATTTTCAATGTTCTTTCAGATATTGTTCAAATAAGCACAGCCTCTGTGAGCATAAGAAACATTTTTAGAAACATTAAGAATGTTATTTTTAATTATTAGAATTTTGGACTGGTCTAAAAGATAATATATACAATTGAAGTCAGAATTATTATTAAATATTCCCTAAATTATGTTTAACAGAGCAAGGAAATTTTCACAGTATGTCTGATAATATTTTTTCTTCTAGAGTTCTTATTCTAGTCTTATTTGCTTTATTTCGCCTAGAATAAATGCAGTTTTTAATATTTTAAGAACATTTTAAGGTCAAAATTATTAGCCCCTTTAAGCAAATTTTTTCAATTTTTTATTTTTATTTTTTCAAAAAAATCTTCTTTACGTTAAACAGAAATTAATAAAAAATAAACAGGGGCTAATAATTCAGGGGGGCTAATAATTCTGACACCAACTGTATATAAAATATTAAATATTTCACCTCAGTTGAACAGATATACAAGTCTTCTATAACATTGTTTCCCAACCCTGTTCCTGGAGGCACACCAACACTACATATTGTACATCTATTTGGGTCTATTTATCTGATCCATTCATTTCAGGTTTTGTAGGTTGAAAATGAGTACTGCTGGTGTGACTTCAGAAACAAGGTTGTGAAACACTGTTCTATAAGACACATAAGATTTATCCTAATGGACTCACATAACAGCAGCACGTAAAACAGTCATGAGGGGCTGAGTCAGTGGTTCAGACCCTCTGTTGATTAAGACTTCCAGAGGTATGAGCACGTCTTTCCACAGAGAGCTTCTGGTAGGCTCTTCACACTGAGAGAGAACCAGTGACAGCAACTGCAAGCCCTGGAGCACCTGCGGATGATCCTCTGAGCTCAACGCCTCAACTACAGCAATCGTAATCTCAGAGGAAACTGAAACCCAATCAAGACTCGAAGAGGACTCACTGGATCCCACAACGTCAACGCCGCTGGTCACGTCTGATTGGGTGAGGAGCTTTAGGATCTGCACTAAAAGCTGATTTGCTAAACAGGCAACAAACAGACTCCTGTCATTCTGCAGCCGAAGGATCACTTTGATAAGTCCTGTAGATAGAATGGAATACATTAAGTCTTAAAGAGATGGTAAATGTTTTTAACAATAATTTCAAGAATGTTGGTAATCTTTAGCCATTGACTTCTAAAGTAGAGGGGTAAATCTTAGTTGTTTAAAATACTATTGTTTTAAATAATACGGATTATTTTTTAAAGAAAATAATAATTATCCCATGCTCACTGACACTACATTTGTTACTCACGTTTTACACTAAGATTTAATGTATTTACTGTAGGGATGAAAATTATTATATGCATTTGTTTATATGGCAGAACATGTGTTTTTCCCCAAAGAGGGCTCACACAAATTTCTGATGAAATCAGGAACTGCTTTGTGGACTGTGGGGGTTTGATGATGTAGTCACGTGTTGATTGGTCAGTTTGAATGTCTCAGGGTTTAGGCTTTGGTCACATGGTCAAGAAAGTTACAAATAGGTGGTAAAACACAGCTCTGGCTCTCTTTCTTCTCTGGCTCTGGCCTTCTCTGGGCTCCTGCTCTGGCTCTCTATCTCTCTCCCTCCCCCTCTCTCTCTCCCTCTCTCAGGTAACTTTAATCTACATTTAAGCTGGGTACAATTATTATCATATGTTTTTATCATTTCATGTTTTATTGTTTCATACAGTTATTTGTAACTAATTCAGTGGTAACCATAGAGAATTATTGTCATTAAATCATCTCATTTTCAAATATTTGTCAATTACTTTGATTTTAACATCAACATTTAATGGCTCCATATTGCAATACAATATAATCACATAATGGCAACGCTCTCCCACATTTAAAGCTATTAATACTGCCCTTATTTCCG
>CAIGQQ010038154.1:12416030-12449152 GCA_903798035.1 Danio albolineatus
ATTCATTCATTTTCTTTTCGGCTTAGTCCCTTAATTAATCCGGGGTCGCCACAGCGGAATCAACCGCCAACTTATCCAGCATATTTTTTTACGCAGCGGATGCCCTTCCAGCTGCAACCCATCTCTGGGAAACACCCACACACACTTACTCACAAACACACACTATGGACAATTTAGCCTACCCAATTCACCTATACCGCATGTCTTTGGACTATGGGGGAAACCGGAGCACCCGGAGGAAACCCTTGCAACCACGGGGAGAACATGCAAACTCCACACAGAAATGCCAACTGACCCAGCCGAGGCTCGAACCAGCGACCTTCTGTGGTGCCCTATATTATATTATATTATATTATATTATATTATATTAAATTCTATTAGTATAGATCGAATAAAACATTTAAAATTACATTTATTTGAAACGGATACGTTTAGTAACATTTCATTAGTTAGTAAGATGAATGTTCCTACTGCCACTTTTTTTTTTCAATATACAGTAGCTACAACCAATTTTTGCAATTTCAGGTTACAAGAATTAAGGGTCAAAGGTTTTTATCGAATTTTAATTGCTTGGCTTGCATGGATGCTATCTTTCTTCTTCTGTGCAGTATGAGTGGTGCTCTTGCATTTGTGGACACATCAGATTGTACCATTATGTATATCGCAGAGCATTACATGGCTTCGGATGTGGAATGGGACTCTACAGGCAGATATGTGGTGACTTATGTTTCCTGGTGGAAGCACAAGGTAATCTGACATTAAATGTCATGTCGGTAAGAAGTAAGCATTTTTTTACTTTACATATAAGACATGAAATATTACTCCTAATGGTTTCATGTTTACTATACTATATATGTGCTTTTATTCTACACACACAGATGGACAATGCATACTGGCTTTGGACGTTTCAGGGTCGTCTTCTGCAAAAGAACAACAAAGATAGATTCTGCCAGTTGCTATGGAGACCACGCCCTCCTACTTTACTCAGTCAAGAGCAAATAAAGGTGACAGAATTATATACTTTTTGCATTTGTAATGTCATGATTTCGTATAAATTTATTCACTTATTCTACAATATTTACATTATCCAATTAATTAAGCATTTTTTTCACTTTTAATCATTAGTTTTTGAATAGTGTTTCATATTTTATTAATATTTATTTGATATATTTTTTACATTCTTAAACATTTACCCCGAAGATCTAAATAAAGTGACAAATAAGATGCTATATGAATGAGAAAATAAATAAATTAATTGTCCTTTCCAACTATAAATTGATTGAATTTACTGAAAAGGTACTATATTTTTATATAAATAAATATATATAATGTCGGGCTGGGCCGATAAACAATATTATTTCAAGAGTTCACACTTAGCTGATGATTGATAATACAGTAAAGTGTATTTGGCATGCTGGCCCAGGAGGGAGAGAGCCCTGAGCTCAGAATATCCTTGAGCCTGGGGCTCCCTTGTGTTTGAAGGGCTAGAGGAGAGTTTGAGCTCAGGTAAGTCTTGAGAACTCCTCCCGTTTGTGAACATGTTGAGATATATCTGACTAGAGTTGCCTTAAGATGCTACTTTAAAGTAGATGATTTACTTATGTTGTATGTTTTTGAACGGTGGGAGGAAACTGGAGAACCTGGGGAAAACCCACGCGAACATGGGGAGAACATGCAAACTCTACACAGAAAGTCAGACTGGCTCGGGGAAAGGTCGAACCAGTGGCGTTTTTGAACGTGTTTGAAATTAGTTCATAAATAAACCCCACATTTAATAGCGATAAAATTTATGACAATGATAAGCTCTGGACTTTTTTACTCTATTCTGATCTAAAAGCCAATCACACAGCAGAAATGTGCAACAATGAGAATCTAAAAGCGTGTTGATATTAGAGATCAGCCACCGAAAATTTATCAGCCAGAAATATGTCACCCCATTTAATGATCCTTTTTTCTGGCTTCAGTCATTGTTGGTGTACTCTTTTTAAATCTGCAAACATCAACAACTTATATCGAAATATATATCGTTATAGTTCAATATGGAAAACAATTATCAAGATTGCATTTTCCCAGCCATATCACCCAGCCCTAATATATTGTTCTCAAGATATGAGATATTTTGTATAGCTTGTATCAAGATTTTTCATATATTGTGTATTTGAACTAAGCATAAAAGCCTTACTCTGAAAATAATCATGCAGACTGAGGTTTTCCTTATTTTAACAGGCAATTAAGAAGGACCTCAAGAAGTATTCAAAAATCTTTGAGCAAAAGGACAGACTAAGCCAGTCCAAAGCGTCCAAGGTCAGCTGGTGCTTTTTTCCTTGATCTAATAAATAGTTGTTGTTTTTTTAGATTTAAAAAAGGTGTTGATGAGATTTAAAAGCAGTGAATTACATATTTATTTATTCTTTTCTGCAATATATCTGATGCAGGAGTTGGTGGACAAACGTCGTCTGATGATGGAAGAGTACAGAAGGTACAAAGACAGTGCAGTTCAGCTTTACAGCCAGCAGAGAGAGCTGCGCCTTCAGCTAAGAGGAGGTTAGCAACACTGACTTGAGTGCCAAATTGCAGAGCTTGTGTAAAACATATTAAATGTTTGTTTTTGGTTTTATCTTATTACCCAGGTTTCTTTTCTTTTGAGTGAATTACGGGATTTTTATTTGAAATTTGCATTTGTCATGTAATACTTGAAAGTACATTAACAGAGTGATTGGCACCCAGCAATGTTATTTTCTTTATGTGCTTGAAAGCTGCATGCTTTTGGAAAATTTTACATTGTGATATTCTATTTTCCTTCTATATAAATTGCGAAAACAGTTTTATCAGAATGCTTCAATAACTCTATTTGGAAAGAATCAATTTTGTAGTGCATCTGCATTAAATATTTAACATACTTTATTTGTCAAACATAAATTCAAAAGAACAAATTTCAATTGAATATCCAGTGATTTATTGTTATTATTATCATTATTATAATAATAATAATAGTTATTATTATTATTATGTTTTTAAAAGTAACAATATTCAAATCAAATCAATCAAATCGAATGAAAAATTGTAGTGCCTGGAAGCATTAAAGAGACAGTTTATTCAAAAATTTAAATTCTATCATCCTTTGCTGACCCTTCACTTGTTCCAAACCAGTTTGAGTTTCTTTCGTCTAAAGGAGGATATTTTGAAGAATGCTGGAAAAAATAGATATCGACTTTCATATAGGGCTGGGCGATTATTTGAAAAGTAATCAAAATCGACAATTAAAATCTATAATCGATCAAATTTTTTCTATTTCAATTACTTTCCCTACGTGACCCCACTCTGTTAAAGTCTGTGGCTGATTTCTACTTCTGCAGCCACATCTGATCTCTGGTGAAGTAGGACGATGAACTCATCCTTGAGCCTTCCATTGCGCTACAGTGACGATGATTGGAAGATGCACCAGAGATGCCTTTAGATGGCATGTAAAATTTGTCAGTGAACTACGAGGGCAAAAAAATAAAATAAATAAAATAATCATTCATCATAATCATAATCGCGTTAAAATGTTCAATTAATCGAGATTTTGATTTTAGGCCAAATCACCCAGCCCTACTTTCATAGTATTTTTTGTTCAAACTATGGATGTCAATGACTGCTTTTTTCCAGCATTTACCAGAATATCTTGTTTCGTGATTAACAAAATAAGGAAATTCATAAGATTAGAACTACTTTTTAGTGTGGGTAAATAGTGAGGATTTTTTGAGTGAACTACATGTATCCTTTAAACTCACTTGGAATGAATCCATTGTGGTATCAATGGTGAAACAATATATTGTGATGCCCGAAATGTATTTATTTATTGTTAACATGACCATGCAGCACATATTTACATATTCATTTAAACGCCATTCTCCTCATCACAGTTTTTTTTTTAACTTAATTTTACACCTAAGCGATAAAAGCAAAAAGTATTTTAAAAAAAAGTCTTAATCCAGGTCAGAAGTTCATGAATTGCACTGAATTATTCTCTCTCAGGTGTGGACACAGATGAACTGGACAGCAATGTGGAAGACTGGGAGGAAGAAACAATTGAGTTTTTCATCAATGAGGAGATCATTAATCTGGGAGACCTGGAATAACTTGCATGCAAAACACTCCACTGGTCCATCTCAAGTGCTTCATTGAGAGACACATTAAGTATGTTTACATTTGCAGCTAAATCCAACCGGTCTTTGAATGCTCAAGTGCTTGATCAAATATTCCCACTAACAAATGCATAATCAAATATATGAAATAGGGTTCCCAATAGCCTTTTCTTGATTGTTGAGATTTTTTGTCATTGTTAGAGAGATAGTGAAAGTTATTTTGGTTGAAATAATGTCACCGCTGTCTTTCGGAGCAACTGTGCAAAAGTTAAGAACAGCTTTTGTCTGATTAATTTTGTGAACATATTGGATGAAGCCAAATCGCTAATGTATTATTAAGGCTGGTAATTCAAATTTGCAAAAACTAATCTACCTGACAAGAGTCTTATCACCTATCCAAGATTTAGGAACAACAAATAATATCTTGAGTTCTAGTTGATCATTTGGTATCAGAAGTGGCTTATATGAAAGGCAAAGGCCTCTAGATTACGCTTATTTTGCCAAAATAAAATATGATCGTGCCTTGATTTTTAATTATTTAATTAGGACAGTAAGGTCTGACTTTGCTTAGACAAAAGTCTGTCACTTAAAAATAATGTACAGTATGAAGTCATGGTACAGTGGGAAAAAAAATTATATTGTGTATGACTCCCATGAGCTCCTTCATCTTACCCTAGACATGCTCAATAATGTTCATGTCTGGTTACTGGGCTGGCCAATCCTGGAGCACTTTGACCTTCTTTCCTTTCAGGAACTTTGAAGTGAAGGCTAAAGTATGAGAAAAAGTGCTATCCTGCTGAAGAATTTGCCTTCTCCTGTGGTTTGTAATGCAATAGCAGCACAAATAGCTGTTGATGTTGCCATCCACTCTGTAGCACACCCCTATACTGAATGTAACCCCAAACCATAAATTTTCCTTCACCAGACTTGACTGATTTCTGTGAGAATCTTGGTTCCCTGCCAGTTTCATAGGTCTTATACGGTATTTATGATCATTGGGATGCAGTTCAACAGATGATTCATCAGAAAAAATCTATCGTCTGCCACTTTTCTAAATGATCAACTAGTAATCAGCTCTTACAATGGGATCGACGACGAGACTTTTGTCATGTAGGATTTCAGTAGGACTAAATCCTTTAAAAGACCCTTTTTTTAATATGAGTGCATGTAAACACACTGATTCACTTTATAATCCTGCTCAGAAGGGATGTTGCTTGATTCTAATATGAATTTTACGTAAGCTCATATCGGTCATACCCCACTTTCAAATCATTTTCTTGTGGAATTAATTGAAAAAAAGTACAGATAAGTGACTTTGTCTTGTAGAATTCATTGAAAAAGAGTACAGAGAAGTGATTTGTTTCTTGTAGAATTCACTGAAGAGATTACAGAGATGTGTCTTTTTATTATTATTTTGACAACAGAAAAAAAAAATACTTCGCAAAAACAATGATGCTATTTTGTGGATTATTATGTCTGATGGGTTTCTGATACAAGAGAGGAATTTATTTTGTACCATGGTCCTGTGTTTCACACAAGAACATTTTGTTTATGATGAAAACGTTTTATTGATGCATTTGTCCCTAAACAGAATTCTATAGAAAATTCTAGATATCATGAAATCTTCACTCGTGACTTGGCATGCCAATGTGCTGCAGTATTATGAGGCATAATGTCAAATCAAAGCTGCACTTACTGTAACTAAAATAACTATATAGGAATTGTAATACAAAAGCATTGAAAGAGACAGGCGTCATTAACAACATGACAAGCATATAAGTAGCATTATAAAAAAAATTTTATATGAGATTTTATTTTGTATTTTATTTAATGTTGTATTTTACATGAATTTCCCATGAACTGAAATTGTTTTAAAGCCTCCATACAGACATACAAGATAATGGAATGTCCTATATACTATAATAAATGGAAATGGCGTAAAGTTTGTCTTGTGGCTTGATATTTTGAAACTCTTAATGTCTTGCGTTACTGTATGATTTATTAATATGTCCAAGTGAATGGCTTGAAAATAAATGCAGCAGGTAAGATAAGAAACTTGATATAGATAGGGATAATAAATAACTAGTAGTCCTTTAAAAAAAATTAATGTATTAGAAACATCTAAAAATGTTATCAGTCAATATATAAATGTAAAATTCCTTTTGTATTTTAAAATGAGATATCCAGATTGTTATTACTGCTACTGTTAATTAATTATTTTGTTGGTAAGTTATGTAAGAAAAAAAGGAAACAATACTTTTGTACGATTTTTGTATTATATTAATAATTTATAATGATTTTGATAATAACAATTCTGATGTTTGTATGGGTCAAACTGGCCCTTTAATATTGTTAGTCTAAAAAATAGTAAAATATATGTTATCAAAAATATAAACGTTAACAAAACCACCATACAAACTATAATGAAACCAAATGAAAGTGGTTATATTAAACATTTTCATTGTATTTAATGTTCATTTTCAATGTTTTTTATATTAAAATTCCTATGTTTGTCTAAAGCATGGAAAAATATATATACGAGACCTATATTAATTGTTTCGACTAATTTTGGCGCTAAAGTATATTAATGTAACCAAACGGGTATGTACTTGTCTCTATGGCAACAGTAACAATTTCGTCGCGCCAGCACGCGCTGCCACAGTGTCTTCTACCCTATCTTAAAAGCTGCAAACCCCCTTAAACTTTTATCATTCACCTGTTAAATCTTACAAACACTCTTACAAACGAGTCTGAATATATTTTAGGCTGCAGTAAATGTTCTTTTAGCTGCTCTGAGAGGATGGGTTGGCATCTCCGCATGGAAGTTTGTTTTACGCCTCTAGGGGTTTGATCTCCGTTAACAACAGTCCGCTGGTGACTCCAGGACCTCCGCAGAGGCCAGCATGAGATTACCCAGCCATCAAGAAGATTAACTAACCCACGGTAAACCTCCAGTTTATTCCTGTGCTGCTAACGCTGAGGCGTTGATCTTGTCTGTTAAAAGCAGGCTTTTGGACACTCTAGAACAGGTCGGAGTAACAGTTACTTGGGAATAAAAACATGAAGGATTTGCCTGGAGAATGGATGGACCATCAGCTCACGGTAGGCTGTCGATATACGTTTTTAAAGCACCACAGTTTGTTCAACATCTAACTCTTGCAAGTGCCAAGCCTGTTATTTTCAAGTTCGCATAATTTCTGTCAGGAAAAATGTGGCTTTTCGTTGATAGGCATGATAATGTGGCTCCTGTGGGACAGGAGAGATTCAACAAGTGAGCATAACGTCTCTCTTGTGGAAAAAAGACAACATTATAATAACATAACAGTCATTAATAAATCATGATGACATAGGAAGGCTTGAATTTACAGGATCAGAGCATATAATAAGACATTTGGGTAACACTTTACGATAAGATTCATTAGTTAATGCATTTACTAACATGAACTAATCATGAACAACACTTGTACAGCGTTTATTAATAATAATTGAACATTTACTAATGCATTATTATCATCCAGGTCTATGTTTGTTAACATTAGTTAATGCACCATGAGTTAACATGAACTAACAATGAACAACTGTCTTTTCATCTAACATGAACAAGTACTGTAGTAAATGTATTGTTTTTTCATGTTAGTAAATGCATTAATTAACATTAACTAATGAACCTTATTGGAAAGTGTGACCGATATTTGGAATGTACTGAGCTTTTGTGGTGGGACATGTTGTCAATAGGGAAACCTTGAGTATATTTACCTATTTAAGCCAAAATATATTTTTTTACATATTTGCATTTAAGATTTATTACATTTGGAATTTTTCTTATCGACAATCGATTAATTTTCTTATCGACAATTGTGAAACTGCATGACAATTACTATTCAATAAGAAATGAATAAACATGAGGCTGAATTTGTTCTGTTGTTCAGCTGGAATGCTTGAAATATGTATACAAACTGAAGACATTTCCAATGTTATAAAAGATTTGTGTTTAAAAATTATTATTTTTTTATATTCAAAGAATTTTAACAGAGGCAAATGTAAAACTCTTTTCAACCTTTAAAAAAAGCACCAAATCAGCATATTAGAATGGTTTCCAAAGGTGTGACACAGACAACTGCAGCCATAGGCATAAATAACATCTTTTAAAAAATGTTTTATACATATTTAAATTCATTTTAAATTGAAATATTATTTTACAGTATTAAATTAAACTTTAAAACAAAACAATTCTGAACTTTTTAGTGCAAAAATATTAAACCAATGCACAAGCTATTACAGAGTACATGTCAGTGTGTGTGTGTGTGTGTGTGTGTGTGTGTGTGTGTGTGTGTGTGTAACACGTGATAGCTTCTCCTGACCTGGGATAACCTTGTCTTCAGAATTGTTCATCCATTTTATATCCTTGCTTCATAAATATTTACTCTTATTAAATTATTGTTAATTTGTTAGTGTACTGCATTACAACCTTACAGTTACTGAGATATCATAGTTTCTTATGTGACATCTACTGTATGCGCTGCTTCCTATAGAGCTTGATGAGAGTTGTTGTGATTTAAATATGAACCTAAAAGATTAATCAGTATTTCATCATGTCCTTTTTAATTATATTGACAAGTATGTTGATTATGCATATAATAGGATAAGGCAAAAATCGTGATTGATTTATTTCTTTTGTAATTAATGATATGCCCTGATTAAGGTTGCTCTGCGCATTCGACCACTGAACGATGCAGAGATCGAGGAGGGGGCAACCATAGTGGCTCACAAGATCGACAATCAGGTAAGCAAAATAACAACAACTGACATTAAAACATTAAATGATAGCAAGAAAAATGTCCAGTAGGGATGCACAACATATTGCAAAATCATCGTTATTGTGATAATAGTATAAATATACGTATCACAGACGTGCAATAAAATACATTTCATTTATGCATTGGTTGTTTATCTAAATTTGAACTTTAAAAAATTAAATTTTTGAACTAAATTTGATCTTTAACCACACCTCCCCATGTAGTTGCATGTTCTGCTGTTGGCTGGAGTGAATCAAAGGTGAACCCAGAGCTGAAAATGGTTAAGTCAAAATGACAACAGCCAATTAGAGTCAGAATATCTGAGGTTTTGATTCATTCGTGGCGTTTTAATGAATAAATGTTTGCACCATGACAGTTTAGGCTGAATTAGAATTAATTAAAAAATATATTTTACCTTTTTATTTTATTATCATTAAATGAATAAAGGATTTAAAAGCATGTCTATATTCTTTGACTAAAAGGTATATGTCACCCAAAAATGTAAATTTGTTGTTAGTTGTTATTAATAATTCTTTGCCTTCATATATGTATTTTGGCTCTCAAAAACGCCAGTAGCCATTGTTTTATGTAGCCTTGTGATAACTAGCCATGGTCACCCAATTATTACAAATCTTAAAAACATGCATAACATTCACAAATGCTGATTAAGAGTGTGTTTCTGAACCTGTCATGATGAATGATGGTCTAAAGGCCTAATCCTCCCTTTCGTTTGCAGTAAATCCTGTTTACAGTTTGTAAATGAGGTTTACTGTCGACTTTGCTCATGTTTGATGACACAATTCCTAAAGTTAAAGAAACATGCTACAGATATGTTTATGTGTTCAGAAATATTTGTCAATTTCTGATCTTACATATTTTCCATTATGTAAATTTAATCATTTCGAGGCATAATAATTTAAAGGCTAATTTTTGATAGGAGAGGTATAATATAGCTTACTGTGACAAACACCTTACATTCAGATGTGCACATTTAACAACTTATTTCTATTTATTATATTTATAAGTGGGCCAAAAAACTTCTGAAATTTTTTTAAAATGATGCAACCTTCTAGAGGTTTGAAAAAACATGCTTAGAAGATTAAAATTAAGTGCAGAAGGCTTGAGCAGACTTACATTTTTTAACAGGAGTAAATGTGAAGCTATAACAGCACCTTTAGGCTTTGTTTACACCTGGTATTAAAATGTGGTTTTGTCAGTCCGATCACAAGTGGAGGATGCTAAATGCAGGTACTGTATAAAACAGGTTTTACATTCTATTTGCAGCTAACAGAGCTTAAACGAAAGCCGCTGCTCACTGGTTAGGTTTCAATCATCTCCTTTTGCATTTATGTTTTGCAGTTTTAGATCAAAATGTAAGAAAGTCTACATCCATCGGTAGAACCTCCCCTCCTTTATAAAATGTTGCATAGAAACCATCCTATATTTGGTCTAGATCATTGTGGCTATGATTCAGAGAGATTAATAGAGGAAAAAATACTAACTGTATGCATCTTTTCTAGTTAAACCTGTTCAAATGTACTCCCTTTTTTTATGTTCGTGGCTGTTTCTTCCATTATAACTAAATTAGGAGGCAAAATTACGACTCAAAATCACCACAGAGTGGATGAAAACATCCTCTACAGCACACACAAGGTTAAATCTTTGTTTTAAAAAAATTTAATGGCCCACATCTGAATGTTTACAGGTCTCCACACCACAAACAATCAAACATGTGCGTTAACATGTTTTATAAAATGTGTACACTTGAATGTATCTCTTTTTTCTGCTTGTGGTCCACACGATTAATTGCAGGTGTAAAGACTCTTAGAATGCCATCGTTTTAGCAGAACTGTTGACCTGAAGTCTCCACAAATACAGTAGATTTTTCTTATACTGAGGGAAGGATATTAGGTTCACACTCATTACAAATAAAGTTCAAGCAGCAGAACATTAAACATTTAAAAGATCATGAATTACCAAGTTTGAAAATCAGTATATTTTGTTTAATTTTGATTTGTATACAGCAGTGAAGCACTAAATTGATCAAATGCAACGATAAATAAATACTTTTCTTTTAAATATTCTATTCATCAGACAATCCTGAATCCTAT
Organism: Danio albolineatus; assembly: GCA_903798035.1. Classification (NCBI taxonomy): domain Eukaryota; kingdom Metazoa; phylum Chordata; class Actinopteri; order Cypriniformes; family Danionidae; genus Danio; species Danio albolineatus. The sequence continues at coordinate 12,427,065 of CAIGQQ010038154.1, forward strand.
AAGGATCCTGCATGAATCCCCTAACTTCCTAAAACGTTAGGCATAAAATTGGTTACTGGTGAAAATCAGCTTAGTCATAAACGTGTAACAATATTTAACTTTTGTGCACTGTTCAAATTTACTATCCTTTCGTTATGTTTTGGATGAAAACATCCTGAATTAAACTGCTGTAAAAAATGCATCAGATACATATAATTTTTTTTTTTTTGCATAAATCTGTTAATCAACCTCAATCCTGATCTACAGGTTTTAACTTTTTTATTGCCAAAAATAAAAGTAGTTGTGGACAGGATTTTTTTTCCTTTTATCACAATCTTGGACATGTAAACAATTAGTAACAACATTGGCTTTGATACATTGTTAAATAAAAAATTTTTTACCCTAATTTACTGTTAGTGGCTGTTTTTGCCCCATTGACTACCATTATAACCACATTTGATGATGCATAAATGCAGTCTTTGTTTTTATTTACTCCGTGTAGTTCTGAGAGCTGAGATTCTTATTTTGATTTTCTCAGACACATTAAGGAAAGTGCATTAAGGTTACTTTCACAGACACACATACACACACTTTGATTTGCTTATACTCCATATAAAATTCAGAAACTAAGCTTTTTTTGCACAGACCTTTTAACTCTTCCCAACAGGGTAAACCAACAATCAAAAATGAATGATATGGTTTTGCAATCAAAAAAATGTGGTTATAATGGAAGTCCGTGAGGCAAAAACAGCCACCAACAGTGCAGTAGGGAGAAAAAATAAAATCAATCAAAAACAATGCATCAAAGGCAGTGTTGTTTCACATGTCCAAGACTGATAAAAGTTTTTTTAAAAGTCCACAGTTACGTTTTATATTAAAAATACATCATTTTTGTGTATTCTTTTCACCAAATCAGTAACATCATTTATGAATTTTGCAAGAGTTAAAATCTATTTTTTTCTAAGCAATTTTCTAAGCGATTTATGAAAACAAATTCTGATGCATTTTTACAGCAGTTCAATTCAGTGCATCTTTTCATCCTGATCATAACAAAAACGTAGTAAATTTGCAGTGTATTGTTGAGTTTCAAATAAAAATCCAAAGCATTTTCTCTAAATATGTGTCAAAATAAGATTTGTGCCCAAAAATCAACCTATTTGCTGAAACACAGAAAAGTTATGGCCAAATTAGGACTCAAAATCACCCCAGAGTGAATGAAAACATGCTCAACAGTACATAAGGCCATTTATAGTGCATTGTAATAGTTAGTAGTGCAGAGTTGATCTACTTTATACTTAATTCTCATGTTTAATTACTCTCTTCAGATGGTGGTGTTAATGGACCCCTGCGAGGACTCTGACAATGTCCTGAGGGCCCACCGCTCACGTGAAAAAACATACATGTTTGATCTGGCATTTGATTACACTGCCACACAGGTGTGTAGTAGTGCTTTCCATCCCACACAAACAGGTCAAATCATCATCCTTAATCATGTTTATGGACAATTTTAAGTACAATTCAAAAAGTTTTGTCTTCATAACATCCGAGGCTTTGATGTTATTTACTTTTTCTTAATATTAGGAGGATGTTTATGTGGCGACAACCAAAAATCTGATTGATGGTGTGATCGCTGGTTATAATGCCACTGTTTTTGCATATGGACCAACAGGTAATGTTGATCTGAATGTTTCCTCTTAAAGTACATACTGCATGTTCAAATATCTTACAAAATAGTAATGCCAAGTGGCTAAAATAACAACGACGATAGAGAAACTGGAGAAAAAGGAGCTACTGTACCTAGGATTATGTGTTTCTTTTTTAGGAGCTGGAAAGACGCACACCATGTTAGGGTTAGATTCTGAGCCTGGCATTTACATCCGAACGCTCAATGATCTCTTCAGAGCCATTGAAGACAGCACCGAGGACTTGGACTGCAGTGTTTATATGTCATATATAGAGGTCTGCTGTGATGTTTTGTAGACTCATAAAAGATATTACATAATATTTGTCATGGTGCTTTTGGGGCTTTTCACACTACCCTATGCTAATTAACGTCTTTGCAGATTTATAATGAGATGATCAGAGATCTGTTGAATCCCTCTTCTGGATATCTTGAGCTGCGTGAGGATGGTAAAGGGGAAATACGAATAGCAGGCATCACTGAATTCTCTACATGTAATGCTAAAGAGGTACTTTTTTAGTAGTCTACCTTACAATGCAGTTCTAAAGCTTCGGAGTCATTATGATTAAAATAAGATTACGAAAGTTTTTTTTTTTTTCATTAATGATTTTTTAAACTTCTCTTAATAATTAGAAACACAACAGCAGTGTTGGGGGTAACGCATTACAAGTAACATACTTGGAGACCGTCTGAATGGATTTAAATAATGGTAAAATTGATCTCTGGGGGACTTGTAAAATGAGCCTTTTTTATTAAAGTGGAGTGTTTCCACTTTAGTAAATTCTAAGAATGTTCTTTTTCCATCTTTAAGGTGGTTATCATCCAACTCTTTTTCTGTCTCATCAAGGTGCTCTTTGACTTCAATTTTTCCCATCATATATCCTCTCCACATCCTCTGTTTCGTAATAATATTACTTTTCTAAGTAACCAGTAAAGTAACGCATGACTTAAAAAAATAAGTAATAATATTTGAGCTATTTTATAAAAAGGTTATGCGAGTTACTTTTTACTTTAATATACTTTTTTTTAAAAACTAGTTTCTGAATAAAAATTAGCGTAGTCGTGTTGAATCATGCACTAAATGAGAGAATGTGTTTATTATTATTTAGAACACAGAAGAAAAGGAAAAGGGAATTGTCTCAATGGACAGTGATTTTACTTAACTAACATTAGACAAATAGTACAAAAGTAGCAAACGCGTTGCTTTAAACTTCCATAAATCTGTATATGCGGCATGTATAGCTTTGTGGCCAGGTTGTTCTCGGAAGATAACTTTATCCTAAATTATTATTTCTTTTAATATGTTTTCTTAAAGGAGCAGTATTTCCCAGAGATGGGTTGCAGCTGGAAGGGCATTCGCTGTGTAAAAAACATGCTGGAATAGTTGGCTGTTCATTCCACTGTGGCGACCCTGGATTAATAAAGGGACTAAGCCAACAAGAAAATGAATGAATGAATGAAAGGAGCAGTAAAATGGCTCAGTGGTTAGCACTGTCACCTCACATCAAGAATATTGCTGGTTCGAGTCCCAGTTGGCATTTCTGTGTGAAGTTTACATGTTTTCCCTGTGTTGGCATGGGTTTCCTCTATGTGCTCCGGTTTCCCCGACAGTCCAAAGACATGTACTATAGGCGAATTGAATAAACTAAATTGTCCGTAGTGTATGATACACTTTACCAGTGTGGGGAAAGTTACTTTTAAATGTAATCCATAACAATATTGAGTTACTCACCATAAAAGTAACTAGGCATTAGGTTTAGTTACTTAGTGTGGTAATGCGTTACGTTACTTTTGAGTTTTTTTTTCTTCTGCAATTAACAATACACTGTATATTCTACACCTTCATTTTCCTTTAAAAACACTTAAAAACACTTTAAATTATTTTTAAAAAGTAATAATATAGGATAATGTTATTTTCTGAGAACTTCCTTATGGCTAAACATCCCATATATTCACAGCATTGAAATTTTAAAGCAACCTGTTTGCTACTTTTGTACTTCCTGTTATTATGCAAGTAAAATCACAGTCCATTGAGACAATTACCTTTTCTTAAATGCATTAATGGGAATACTTGCATCTCATAAATCTAAGGCACTGGCATCTTCGTTTATGTCTGTTCCCGCGAGGAGCACATTCTCTCTTTGAGTGCATGATTCAACTTGACTACATTAATTATAATTATAAGCAATTATTTTTTCATTCATTCATTCATTTTCTTTTCAGCTTAGTCCCTTTATTAATCCTGGGTTGCCACAGCGGATGCCCTTCCAGCTGCAACCCATCTCTGGGAAACATCCATACACACTCATTCCCACTCATACACTACGGACAATTTTAGCCAACCCAATTCACCTGTACCACCTGTCTTTGGGGGAAACCAGAGCACCCGGAGGAAACCCACGCAACCACGAACATGCAAACTCCACACAGACTCAGCCGAGGCTTGAACCAGCGACCTTCTTGCTGTGAGGCGAACGTGCTACTCACTACGCCACTGTGGCGCCGCAATTATTATTATTTTTAAGCTAATTAAACTTAAAAGTAACTTGAATTAATTAACACGCCTGCCTGGAAGATTCTAGTATAGCTAGAAAGAGTTTGAATAGCCATTCAGGTGTGTCTAATTTGGGTTGAAACTAAACTCTGCAGGACACCGGCCCTCCAGGACTCCAGCACCCTTGCTTTATTCGTTAAAAAAAGTAATATTACGCAACTCACATTACTTGTAATGCATTACCCCCAAAACTGATTCTTATAGCCCATTAATTTCCCATTATAGGTCTGTCTGCTTCTGATAGGGTCACTAATAAAGATTTATGTCCTTCTAAACCTATTGTGTTTGTCTGTGAATTTAGATAATGGCTCTTTTGACTAAAGGAAATAAACAGAGGACCCAGGAGTCAACAGCTGCTAACAAGACGTCCTCTCGGTCTCATGCTATACTTCAGGCAAATCTAGAACAAACACACACACTGATCATCTACTGTATGACCATGACCTCAAATTGCCACCGTAGACTGAGTGCACATCTCCCGCTTTGTCTGCTTCACAGGTGACAGTGAAGCAAAAGAGTCGTGTAAAAGATATCAACGAGGAGGTCAGGGTGGGGAAGCTATTCATGGTGGACTTGGCAGGAACGGAGCGTGCGTCGCAGGTACATGCAGTGTGTTTAGATGTGCCGAAGTGGAACACAAGCTTTCAAATTCCACAGGGATGCCAGATTTTATAGTACAGTGCCCTCTCTCGTCTTTCACCAAAATTAATATTTAACTTCTTCTGGCCTTCATTATTTATATGCATATAATGTGAGACTGAAAAAGAAATGTGAGCTCATATGCTAGCCAAATCTACATCTCATTTCTATTCTACACACAATAGCTGTGAATTGCTGTGAACATCATCAAATGCCCTCTGTTCTGAAACGCTAATTATTATGATTTTTCTCTCAGACTCAAAACAGAGGAAAGAGAATGAAGGAAGGAGCACATATAAACCGTTCCCTGCTAGCGCTGGCCAACTGCATCAATGCCTTGAGCGAGAAGGGTGGAAAAGGGGCTCAGTTTGTCAACTACAGAGACAGCAAACTCACTCGACTTCTTAAAGTGAGCGAAACTAGCTTTAAAACTTCTTAAATTATCCCAGACGTGGTTTCTGATCACTGTATGATGCAAAAACATACAGCGGGGGAAAATAAGTATGGAACACATCTTGTTTTTCCCTTGGAATAATATTTCTAAAGGAGTTGTTGACATGGAGTTGAAGCAGGTTATGGTAAAAACCCAAACAATACAAACATAAAAATAAACAAAACAAAAAAATATCTGAAATCTTAGTGCAATAACAATGGAATGACACAAGAAGAAAGTACTTAACTACTGAAACGTATTTAATACTTTATATAAAAGGCTTTTTTGGCGATGGCAGCTTAAAGACGCCTCTCATATAGAATGAAGTCAAACTAATTGCTTTGGTGTGAGTTTTTCGCAGACTTCAACAGTGTAAAATCTTGATGGTTCTGTGAGTCTCGTAAATCAAATCTGAAAATTTTGTATTTTATGTTGGATTCAAGTCAGGTGATTGGCTAGGCCATTCTACAGCTTGATTTTTGTTCTCTGAAAGGACTTGAGCGTTTCCTTGACTGTGTTTTGGATCATTGTCTTGCTTAAATGTCCACCCTGGTTCATCTTCATGTTCCTGTTAATGTAGATGTTGGACTGAAGCAGCAAATACTGACTTACAATGATGAAGGGCAGAGGGTTGTTAAAGAAGTACTGAAAGATTTCAGCTGCTGTCTGGGCTTTCGCTGCCTTTCTGCACCTCCCTTTCTTTGTGTGTTCAATACCTTTTCCCTGCGTCATTTTATTTTATTACACATAATTTCATTTGTAAACTAATTAGATTTGTTTAGTTTTTTTGCATATATGTATTTCTTTGGTCATTACCAACATCTGGGGAAAATTTCAACGTCAAGTCAACGAAATTTCAAGTCAACGGCACCTTTAGAAATATGTTTTCTGAGAAAAATGGTCACGTGTCCAATACTGTACTTATTTTCCCCACTGTATTAGATGCATCTGAAATCACATACTTAGTTGGCACTACATTTGAATTTAAAATTACGTCAGGACTGTTGCACTACAAGTGAAATTGAGTAGTATGAATAAAATTTGGAAACATTGCTTCAGCCTTAATGCATGACCTATCTGCAATAGTTGTGTCGCTTGAATACCACTCGTAAATTCATTCTATTGGCCTCATGGGATAGTAAAGCATCAAGTCTCTGAGGTAGTTGGTCATCCAGGGACTTCTCACAGACAGGTTTCCTAATAAGAATTTATAAGTACTTCTTAATATTTTTGACATATTAGTAATTAAATATGTGATTTCAGATCCACAGTTGATTTGATTTACAGTCGTTTTGATGTGCTTTTCAGGATGCATTAGGTGGAAACAGTCGTACCGTAATGATTACCCATATCAGTCCCGCCAGCTCCAATTTTGAGGAATCAAGAAACACATTAGTTTATGCTGACAAAGCCAAAAATATACGAACCAAGGTAAACACACACACACACACTTCACAATCAAATACAACTTAATAATATTGGCATTAAACAAATATTTCAACCAACCATTAAAGTGCAAAAAGTATTTCATCATTTACTCAAACCTGTTTGAATTTCTTGCAATTTATGAACAAAATGGAGTATTTACTATTATTATTATTATTATTATAACTTTCTGTTATGGTTTAACATGATTGACTTATTAAACTATTTTCATATTTATGGTGAAAATCTGTGCATAATTATTTGAGATCTTAAATTTTCAATGTCTGATTGCCACATTGTTTGTACCTCATCTGTGATTTTATTATGCTGAGATGTAACTCTCTAACTATTACGGTTTAATCTCCTATAGGTGAAACGTAATTTGATGAATGTCTCCTATCACCTGGCCCAATACACCCGCATTATTGCAGATCTGCGAAGTGAAATTGAACGACTTCGCACAAAGATCGATAAACAAAGTCAAGATCAACTTAAAGGAGAGAAAGCAGACATCCGTAACATTCAAGGTATGTATTCGAATACAGTAGCTGACACATAATAGCAAGCATAAACACTGCTTGTGCTATGTCAATGTTTCCACCATAGACTGATATATTTGCCAACTCATTTTTTTAGCTGAAGTGCAACAGTACAGTCACGGCGAGATGGCTTTACTGCAGGAGCAGCTCCTGTCTGCCTTCAGGGAGCAGATGGAGATCAGACGCAGCCTCATGGAACTGGAGAACTGCAATATGGAACTGCACATAGACACATCCAGACATCTGCTCACCATTTCAGAGTAAGCACAAACATATAATACATAGTTGGCATACAGTAGTCACCATTTGAAGTTATTTGTAAAGATAAATTGTTAAGAATTTTATTCAATTCACCTTTATTTCTATAGAGCTTTTACAATGTAGATTGTGTCAAAGCAGCTTCACATTGAAGGTTATAGTAAACTGAAACAGTGTCAGTCCAGTTTTCAGAGTTGAAGTTCAGTTTAGCTCAGTTCAGTGTGGTTTAATATTTACAACTGAGAGTCCAAGCACTGAAGAGCAAATCCATCGATGCGTAGCTCTACAGGTCCCGAACCATGCAAGCCAGTGACGACTGAGTGTTGTTTAATAGTTTTAGGGCAACTTTGATGAAAGGTGTTAATCCTCTTTAAATGTTGACCACTGTATATCAGAAAAACTACAATTCAGCTAATAGACCATTTTTACATTTAAATTCTTTCACATTTATGTGTTAAAATAACTAAATTAACACTCAAATATCAGTTTAAACAATGTATACATACTGAACTAGCCCCCAGATGACCCCTAACCTGATTTCACCAAGTAGGACATGTTCCTGGATTAACATCTCTGTTGATACTGGAACAACATTTCAATCAGCCAATCAGAATTAAGTGATACATTTACAGTTTATGTTAGGCTTACGGTTAAGTTTATGCACTTTTACATGAGTGTTGTTCAACTATTATTATTCCCCTCTGGTTCTGGTTGGGTTTAGGGGTAGGGAATAAGTTTGGATCACATTTTTCGAACAAAAATGATGTTCCAGGATCAACTTAATCCAGGATGGCATAGTACTTGGCAAAATCATGAGGTGCCACGGTTGACAGTGATGATTGACACATCTTGAACTTTTTAGATAAAAATCAGCCATCTACATGATATGTTTTATTAGTGGGGTTGACAAACGGACATACTTCATGGAGTATCATCTTTCTAAATGGTTAAGAGTCTACCTTTATCTACTTTATCTAATTTGTGTGTATTCACAATAAAAGCAAAACATTGTGCTTTCCTAAAAAATAAAATAGCGTGCGTTGTTTTCTTGATTTCCTAAAACTTTTTTCTGAAACAATATTTATGATAAGAGTAAACCTTCTGTCTGCAGTTTACTTCATCACCTTTTCATCTTTGTTTTTTTCCTCATCTCTTAGTTGGGAGCGAGATAGAGCACGTGCCCGACGAGGGAAAGACGAGTTATCTGGACAGAAAAAACACACAGACAAGGAGGAAGAACAAGAGAGTGGGCCAGAGGAGCCTCCATATGTTACAGCAGCTCGAGAGGAGATCGGCCCTCTACTGGCCGAACAGAGGAAGACAATGGAGCTAAAAGTAATTATTCAGATTTTTACTTCTGTTTCAGTTACAGTATTAAATAAGACTTTTTGAATGAGTAACGAAAGCAAATGTACATCTGGCATGACATGTCAGCAGTGTGATACACTTTTTACACTACATCATTTTTTAAGTGCCAGTTTATGTACTCAGCGGAATTGTTATTTTTGGTTTTCTCTTTTTTTAGCGTGAACTGGAGGAAAAACTATTGAACATGAAGCTGAAGTCATCTAAAATTGAGGAGTTGCTCCCTAAACGCATAAGCAACACTGAGCAGAGAGACATTCTGATGCTGCTTTGTAAAGTCCATGAGCTTGAACTGGAAAAGACTGAAATCCAGTCAGCTGTCCTGTGCAAAGAAAACGTTCTCCGCACAAAAGACTTCATCATTCAGCGGCACGAGCAGCAACGGACGCTCTGCGATGACATCATACACCAGCAGAAGATGCTAATCGAAGGTGTGGGTTCCTGAAATGGGCAAACGTCTTTAAAGCAGACATTTGATAAACAGAAAAATATGAAGATAAGCGTTTTATTTATTCATTTCGTCTACAGATCAAGGACTTTGTGTGCCTGAGGGATTGCAAGAGCTTTATTCGCTGTACTTTGGCGAATTAAGTGATGGAATCATTGACCAAATACTCAACCTTCACACTTTCACAACAAACCCTTTAACTGTAAGCTACTTTTTTGTTGTTGTTTCTTTTCTATTTGGTCACTACTATTCAAAAGTTTTGGGTTTGTAAGATTTATAAATGGTTATTCTTTTTAAAGAAGTGATTTATGCTGCATTATTTAATCAAAAACATCAATATTGTGAAATATTATTACAATTTAAAATCCTTTCTATTTTAATTCATTTTATTTTAAACGGCATGTGAATTTTCAGCAGCCCATCATTCAGGTTTTTATTATTATTACCAGTATTTATCCAGTTTGCTGTTTATTTTTTATACATTTATAATTTCTGTTCACAAACTTTATTTGTTTTGATTAATGATTTGTCTGTTTTGATTAATTCAATGCATCGATGTTAAATAAAAATATATCATTTACTTAACCTATATCATTGAATGGCATTATATCAAAATATTAATTTGTTTACACAGGTCAGGCAACTGAGACTTGATGTCCTCTCCAATTTAGAAGAAGCAGATAAAGCAGAGCAATACAACGTGAAATTCAGTCCTAAACATCCCCGTGATTCCTTTTCATCTGGGCTGGATTATGACAGGTAAATTATGCAATAAAAGAAATAGACTGATGTGTTAGAATGGCATAAGTAGTGTGCTTTCATCTTGATTGTTTTTCTTTTGTCTTCCTCATTACAGTGACAGTAACAGAGTTTTTAAATCACTGTCTAAAATTCAACCTCGGAGACAGCACCATTCATCTTCCAGCCAGACTCTTATGAGGAAGGTAAATAAAAAGACAGAAAAAAATTATTTCACACTTAGTCTATTTGGAAATTAGTCCACAACTGACCTAAACAATATAGCAAGCTGATTTTGATTTATTACTTTATTTTATACAAGTATTTTTTTTTACTTTTATGTTTTGCATACATGTATCATAAGGTAAATTTTTGCCAATTTGATTACAAGTGGATGATGCAAAATACAGGTGTAAGAACATCTATATTATTCTGAATTTAATCACTTTGAACACTTCCAGACTTGAAAGTTGAAAATGCATGCAAATTGTCATAGTCAAATACATTAACAGACACAATACCAATCATGTTGTTGATATGGGATGTGTTGTGAGAACCTTGTACCACCCCACATGGATTATAATCAGAATAATATTGGCATTCAAAAAGATGCATTTTTAAAACATATAGTATTAGCTTGGGCTGGACACTGTGACCAATTTGGCAATTTAATTCTTATTCATATGGTTTCAATTTGATTTTAATTTGATTAGATTCAGTATCAATTAGTGATGAATATTTCATTTAAAATGCTAGTTTTGTAGACATGGAATTCATATTTTTTAAATCACTGGTAGCTGCATCGCTCCTACTCAGCTGCATTAATTAAATACAGTACATATTAACCCTTTAGTGCTGTTGGGAATATTTTCATCCACTTTGGGGTGATTCCGAGTCATAAATTGACCACAACTTTCTCTGTGCTTCAGCAAATGGAATTATTTTTGGTGACAAATCTTATTTTGACTCCTATTTTGGTGAAAATGCTTTGAAAATTTTAAATACTCAACAATGCACTCTAAGTTGGTGGCTTTTTCGCCCCTTTGACATCCATTATAATGACATTTTCTGATTGCAAAGCCATGACACCATATAATTATGTACTCTTGATTGTTGGTGATTTTCCCTGTGTTGGGAAGAGGTAAAAATCGGTCATTTTTGCTGTTAATCATCAGTTACAGTGCAAAAAAGCAAAAAAGCAAAAAATGGTCTATAGTGTGTTATTGTGAGAGAGACCTTTGTGCACTTACCTGTCTGAGAAAATCAAAATAAGTAGCTCAGCTGTAAGAACATGGTAAACATAGTAAGTGTATTTATACACGCACATTTTAATTTACTGTACTCTATAGAACTCCATAAGAAACCCAGAAACCTTTCTGTGCAGGCCTATCTAAAAGGTTAATGGTAACAACTAATGATCAACAGTAAAATTACAAATTTTACCTCTTCCCAACAGAGAAAACCACCAACAATCAAAAATGCACATGGCTTTGCTATCAAAAAATGCCGTTATAATGGAGGTCAATGGGGCAAAAACAGCCACGGGCATAACAAAAGGGTAGTAAATTTGAACAATACACAAGGGTTAACCCGGATTATTATGTTGAATTACTTTTTACTTGTATTATACTGTAACAAATATCAAAACTAATGCATCTCAGCAGAACATTTATGATCTTATCTTAACACCTACTGTAAACAGGGCCATAGATGAAGTTTTCGCATGAACTCAGTGTTGAGCAGTATGTAATGTGGCTTTTGAGCAGGTTTGTGCCGTTAAAGATTCGACTCCTGCATGTCCAACTGAATCTGTGAGTCCAGACACTTTGAGGGAAATTGTCAGCGACACTAAAAGCATCTCGGTCATAGCAGCGAAACGACGCTCTCGCCTTCAAGCAAAGTCCAATTCCAGGTTGACTGGTATGGGTTTGGCCGCAGGGCTCAAGTCCTCGGTGAGCATGGACAGTCTAGTTTCTACATTGGCAGATGAGTCAGCTGAGGTCAGAAGAAGCCACCAAAGACATGGAGGTAGCTCACAGTCTAAGCAGGATCCCAAGAGAGCAGAAGGCAGAACGGAGCTGCCTGAGAAACAGCAGCACAAAAAGAGGTCCAGATCTTTTGAAACAAGTAAAAGGGTAAGATCACATCTACTGTATGTGCACCTCCATCATGTGTTTGTGCTTGAGTGACTTTTGCTTATGTTAATATACTGTATATACACACTCTACCATTTAAAGTTTTCGGATCAGTATGATTTCTTTTTTTGAAAGAAGTAAGCTTTTAATAAATCAAAAGTGCCATTAAAGGTTTTTCCACTTATATGAACAATGAAAATCCATAAATAACCCAATAAACAAAACAAAACAAACATTTTTAGTAAATGTATTTACTAACATTAAGTATGAATAATCTTGTAAAGCATTTATTCATCATAGTTCCACATTAAGTAATGCATTATTAAAATCTAAAGTTGTGCTTGTTTACATTAATTAATGCACACTGAGTTAACATGAACTAACATTATTTAACTTAAATATTATTAAATATAGTAATAAATGTATTGTTGAACATTAACTAACAATAACAAAGTTGAACAAATACTGTAATAAAGGTATTACTAAGGTATTACTGTGTTATTAAATACATGAACTAATGAACCATTATTTTAAAGTGTTATTAAATGTTTTATTGATCAAACAATTCTGTAAAACAAACATACATCAGAGCTGTAAAAAAATTAAGCAGCCATAATGTTGTCAGTGTTGATAATGCAATTTTTTTTCACTTGCAAAACTTAATTTAATTTTAATTTATTTTTGTACTAAGTCATCCAATTACAATAATTTATTGTCATTTATTAATTTATTAAAGGATTATGTGACACTGAAGACTAGAGTAACAGTTTATTTTTACTATTTTAAAATATATTTAAATAAAAAATCTATTGTTTTAAATTGCAATACCATTCCACAATATTAATGTTTTAAATCATTGTGCCACAAAATAATCTTTCATTTATTACATATTTTTTCATTAACACATATCACTTTCAGCAAACTATTAAAAATATTGTCCGTGAAATTATTAAATTGATAAAAAGATGTGGAATTTGTCTATTTTAAGTTATATTCAAACCTATTTGTTTTTACCACTACTGATTTGTTTTGATACTACTTGCTCTGATTTGTTACCACAGCAGGTACAAAAACCAAGACAAAATGCTTCCAGGTATCCAGCTTTGGAGAGCATCTCAGACAACCGTCTTGTGCGACCAGCATTAAACATCATCCAGCCACTCAACGGCGGTCCTGCAAACCCAGCAACACCTCCAGTAGCAAAAGTGAAAAACCCTGTTTCTCACTTTACAGGTACAAATCTACAGAGTTTTCAAAGATTTTTCCAAATTCAAGCAAAGTGCATGTGATCTTTCACAAAACGCAGACTTTAAGTGATTGCTTGCTTTGCAGAAAGAGTTGTTCTATTTATTTTTTCAATATGTTGCTTTTGTTCTGCACACCTGAGATGTCGGAAAAAAAACAGATGTTGGTCATTTAACCAATTTAGGTGAAGTGCAGTTTCAGAAGCTAGAGATCAGAGGAACACCACCCAGCACCATCCATCAAAAACACTCAGACACCAATCGAGCGCAGGCCATCTACAAACGACAGCGAGGTGAGCTTTCTTTCTTCTTATTCCTCATCTTCTGACGTTCCTTTTTAAATTGTGAAATTAACTTTGGAAGACTAATGATGACCAACATTCTATACTACTCTGTTTTCTATGTCCATTTTATGACGTTTTCTGTAAAATTGAGGGTTCATAAACTTGTTGGTACAGTGCACAGCATAAATGAGTTCACTTTTTAAAAAATGAATATTTGTATAAGTTTTTGAGCGAATAAAGACTATATATTTGGTGCATTTAAATAAAATGAAGTTTTATTAACAGTTATGTTCAAATAAGAATGTGGTCACCAAACATCTTAGATAATACATTTTCAAATGAGGTATTGCGAAAAATTACAAAATTTCAACAACATCTAATCTGTTTTTTAAGGTTCTGTAGATTTTTCTTCTTTATTCAATTATTAATTTGGATGTACAATTTTTTTGCAAGCTATTTTATAAGATTAGTTCTAAATCTGGCTTTGGTACTGATTAATTTAGGGTGCTTTCACACTTCCGGCTTTTGGTACTATTGCATTCATACTACAAGTGAACCGTACCAGAGTTCACATGAACCGTACCCCAGACCACTTCTTTCAGGCGGACTCGGGTACGGTTCATGGGTGCGCACCCGAGTTCAGAAGACGTGTTCACACTAGCTAAACGTACCGTACTATTACGTCAAACGAACCGGGGTGCGGACCAAAAGTGCTAGTGTGAAAGCACCCTTAATGTACATACACAAATGTCTTATTGTATAAGATCCCATAAAAATTATTTATTGTACAAAGAGATCTGTAAGGGGTGGACTCATTTTTGCTGAGTGCTGTATTTCATGTAATTTTTATTTAAAGTCATTTATTAAATACATTTTCATTTATTAACTTTCACGCATATTTTCAAGAATTTGTTTCAAAAACTGTTTTACTACATCATTATTTTTGTGAACATTTTTAAAAGAATATTTGCGTTACAATATTCTTCCTATTCATCAAGAATCCCAAAAGAGTATGTTTCCATAATAATATTAACCTAAAAAAATGTTTTTAGGCCAAGGAGATGTTTGTTACCCCAGCAATCTCCTACAGCAAGCAGGCAATTACAAGAAGTCCACCAATGAAAATCCTAAACAAAAAGCAATGGCCGATGTCAACAGAAAGAATGAAACACGGCAAAGGAACAAACATCCTGTGAAAAAGTCATACGTCTGACTTTTTAGTGCTTTTACAAAAGATCTACATTTTGCATTACAATGTACAGCGGAGAACATGTTGTAAATTTACATGCATTATATTATAACATTTTAACAAAAATGTATTGAAGATTCTTTTTAGATTTTATACGGTTTACCTCAGACAGCACTGACAACATTTTTAATGATCACATTTCAGACATGTAAATAAGCGCTTAAAAATAAAGTATGGTTCAGAATATTTGTTTGTTTGTCTTTACCAAGTCAGCTCCTAATTCTGGAAAATAAATACTAAAACATGGCTGTGTAATGGTCAAAGAAATCTATCCACCATTAAGATGCTTTCTGTCTACTGTATGCATGTCATGATTGAAGTACAATGCGATCATGGATTAATATCTACAGTATGTTCACCTTGGAACATCATTTTTGTTCTAAAATGTAATACATGCCTATTTCCTACCCCTAAATCCAAACATAACTGTAACTTCCCAAAAATCAAAGGGCAATAATAGTTGGATAACAATCATGTAGAAGTGCATAAACATAACCATAAGCCTGAACTGTAAACATATTCTTTAATTTTGATTGGCTGATTGGACTGCTGTTCCAGGGTCAACATAAATGTTAATCCAGGAACATGTCCTACTTGGAGAAATCAGGTTAGGGCTACTACTTGCCAGTACAAATACTGTACTATGTTGCTTGTGGTTCATATATGTGTCCAGAATGATATGAAAGAGACAGGAATGAATGGAAGCAGCAGGCAGAGACAAAACATACCTGCATCAAAAGGGTTTACTGGAGTTTCTACTATCCTTCAATATGATAAAATCAAATTAAAAAGCAACAGATAAAGTAATAATTCAGGTGTGAAAGTTAATATTGGTTGCTCCCAAGGAGATTGCAAGAGTCACTTATTTAAATTAGTTTAACCAAAATAACAAATGAACAATGGAACAAACTGAGGCCGGATCAATCACATCATTGTTTGATAATGTATCACTATAACTATCAAATAAATACCCTGAAGTGTAATTCAATTTTAGGATAGATGATTGTATCGACTACAGCATGTAGTATGCTTTTATGATATTTTAAGCACTGTTGCTTTTGTCTCAGTTAAAACCAGCCTGGTCATTCTCTGAGCTCTGGCAGCAACAAGGCATGTTAACCCACAGATCTGTTGCTCACTTGATTTTTTTTCCAGACTATTCCCTGTAAACCCTGTAGATGTTTGTGAGTGAAAATCCCTGTAGATCTCTAGTTTCTGAAATACTCAAAAGACTATCCAATCTGATACCAACCGCCTTGTTTACAGTCACTTAAATGGACAGTTTACTCAAAAATGAAAAATCTCATCATTTACTAAGCTTTTACTTGTTACCTTCTGGAAACATATAACCTTGACTTGCTTAGTAATTGCTTTTCCTACTATGGCAATCAATGGTTAAAGGTTTTTAGCTTTCTTCAAAATATCTGCTTTTGTGTTCAACAGAATAAAGAAACTCATAAATGTTTGGAACCACTTGAGGGTCAGTAAATAGTGAGTAAATTTTAATTTCTGGGTGAACTAGCCCTTTAAATCACTTTTTTCTCCATTCTGATCCTCGGTTTGAACTTCAACTTTTTTCCTAGACCATGTCTAAATTACTGCCATTAGATTTTCCTGATTAAATAGCTGCAACCATCTGAAATGATGTACCAAACAAACGAGTGTATTTTTTATATGTAAGTAAATTAAACAGGGAAATAAATAAAGATTTTTTTTTTACTTAAATTTAGCTGCTAGAACATATATTTAAATTAGAACATATATTTAAAGTAATAAATCCATCATAACAAAACGTCTGTGTGTAGACGTTAGTGTTATTGCTTCTTCACATGAGAACAATCCCTCCAAAATCCCACTCAATCTCAAGGATTAAAATAACCATGGGAAACCAAAAAAAATAGAATAACTCATAAGTGTTTTTGGTTTTCTTTTTCATTCTGAACTTGACACTCAGCCTGCCCGGCTGTTTTTAGCTGTGGTTTCCTGTGAATACTTGTGATACTTTTAGCTGAACCGTCTGGAATAACACCATATGATTTAGTCCCGGCTGAAAGGCGGAGCGATTTTCCAGTGTTCACACCCTACTGTGAGTTTACATATGTAACTTCAAGCATTCCTGCCTCCTGAGAGTTTTGGAGTGAAACATTCTGAAATGTGGAGCATGAAACGACAAAATATGGGTGAGTGATTGATTTTGTGAGTGTAGATTTTAAATCAAGACTTAAATGTATTGTGCATTTCCTTATATTCCTTATGTTCTCCCCCAGAATTCCCAACTTGACTTTCAGAGATGATGTTATACATTGAAGATGGGATCCATTACAGACAGGTTTCCAGTGAAAATGGTGAGGCAGCTGCAGTTTTTCCTTCTGTTGGGAACAGTGTTTATAATATTCTTTATAATAGTTCACTGGGATGATGTAAAAGATGGGACTTTTTATCTGCACGTGGCTTTATCAACACCTGCGCTCCCAGCAAGCGTTGTGTCCTCTGAACATTGGACAAGCGAGGATTTGTTTATTTGGAAAGAGTCGAGCAGGTCAGTCAAACCAAACCTGACAATCATCTCAACTCACCTCAAACATAATGCGAATCCAAACAATCTAACGCACATGTTCATGCAGTCTTCCTCCAAAAACCTTAAACTGCGTCAAGCACGTCGCAAACGTATAATAAAAGAATTTTGTTCAGCCAACAGCAGTTTGAACTTCCCTGGAAAATTTAGGACATTCGACCAGATTCCAAGCAAAGAGCTGGACCATCTTATTGTGGACGATCGTCACGGTGTAATTTACTGCTTTGTACCCAAGGTAGCTTGTACTAACTGGAAACGAATCATGATTGTGCTCAGCCAGAAGCTTAAGGCACCCGATGGAGCTCCATATCTGGATCCTCTTGACATACCTTCAGCTTTATCCCACAACGCTACTGTGCATCTGACATTTAACAAGTTTTGGAGGCTATTTGGTCATTTTTCACGTCCGTTAATGCATCACAAGCTGAAGAACTACACTAAGTTCCTTTTTGTACGGGATCCTTTTGTGCGACTGATTTCTGCTTTCCGGAACAAGTTTGCTCTGCCAAATGAGGATTTCTACAAACAGTTCGGCTCCACAATGCTTCAGCGTTATGCTAATATTTCTCAGCCCCCTGCTTCAGCTCAAGAGGCCTTCAGTGCAGGAATCAGACTGTCCTTTACTCACTTTATTAAGTATCTGTTAGATCCACAGACTGAGAAGGAGAAGCCGTTCAATGAGCATTGGCAGCAGATGCACAGACTTTGCCATCCATGCCAAATTGACTATGACTTCATTGGGAAACTAGAAACTCTTCATGAGGACACAGAACATTTGCTGAAGATTCTTGGACTTAGTAATCAGATTCATTTCCCCCCAGGGTACCGTAATAGGACGGCTGTAAAATGGGAGCAAGAATGGTTTGCAAATGTTTCAGTAGCAGAGAGGAGAAAACTTTACAGTCTCTATGAAGCAGACTTCAGATTGTTTGGATACAACAAACCTGAAACGCTTTTCTAATATACTGTTGAAAATAAAGGTTCCAAAGGGGTTATCACAGGATTGCAATAAGAACTGTTTTGGGTTCCCAAAAACTTACAGTAAACATAAGAACTAATTTTTGCATTTTTTTTGTTTTGTTTCCACAATAAAGAATATTTTGCATTTGGAATTTTAAGGGTTCCGAATGTACCATATTAAAACCATTATTTTGATGGTGTATGAAATAAAAGTGTAGAGTATGTTTTGGTACTTAAATCTTTTCTGATTTATTTGACTAAAACCACAAATTACAAGGTGACCAGTTTGCTTGCCTAGTGATTTGGATTTACACATAGCCCTTAGAATTATTTCAGTGATATGCACATGACTATTAGGTTGTGCATAGACTGAATTGAAAAATAAAAAACATACACAGAAAAAAAAAATATTCATTGCATTTACTACATTTTTTTAAAAGTAATTGCAAACAATTTATATGGGCTGAATTTAAACAAACAAATTAAGTTGAACATTCCTAAATTTAATTTGTTTGTTTAAATTAAGCACATAAAAATAGTTTGCAACCAGTTACCATAAAAAACGCAATAAATCCAATGAATCATTGTTTTAGTGAACAGTTGCTAGAATTGACTGAACCAGTGCATTGGTGTGTGTTGACCACAAGGGTGCAGTGTGTCTTAACTGATTCTTTTAAGCAAGCTTAATATACTGCATCTGTTAGCAGCACTTGGAGCGCTGGAATTTTGACAGACCTTATGAATCTTTAATGCTGGGGGGAAGTAAATGATGAATTTATCAAATGAAGCATATTTTAACGGACCTCCAAAATCCAGTGAAAGATTCTCCTGTTTTTATTTGAAACAAGATATCTGTCAGCAAAACGCGATAATTAAATTGAATTGGAGACAGTTACACATTGCATTATCTGACAGTCTGATATCTAATTTTCTTCGTGAGACATGCAGTTTCTGAAGTGTTACCAATATAATACATAATATAAGGATATTATTAAAGGAATATATAATATTAGTAAATAAAATTAGGGGGGGCAATTTTTTTAAAATAATTTAGTTCAACAGGTGAAAATGCATTTAAAAGCAATACCTTCGTTCATTAATTAACTTGAAAACCAACAAGCATAAATTTGCCAGCAACACAAGAAATCAAACTGAAATTGATTAATAGCTATTAGTAGTAATCAATAAATATTATGAATGTTGATTGCATTTTTAAAATGATCAATTAAGTTTTCTGTAATGATATTTATTCATTCATTCATTTTCTTTTTGGCTTAGTCCCTTTATTAATCCTGGGTCGCCACAGCGGAATGAACCGCCAATTTATCGAGCATTTGTTTTTCACGCAGCGGATGCCCTTCCAGCCACAACCCATCTCTGGGAAACACATCCATACATTCTCATTCACACACATACACTACGGACAATTTAGCTTACCCAATTCACCTGTATCGCATGTCTTTGGAATGTGGGGGAAACCGGAGCACCCGGAGGAAACCCACGCAACCACGGGGAGAACATGCAAACTCCACACAGAAATGCCAACTGGCCCGGCCGGGGATCGAACCAGCGACCTTCTTGCTGTGAGGCGAACGTGCTAACCACTCGGCCAACGTGGCGCCCGTAATGATATTTATGACATTTTAAAATTATTTTTATAATATTTTATTTTAAAAACACATGAGTTGTAATTTTATTTGTTGTAAGTTATTTAAATTGAGCCATGATAAGATTAAAGGTACTGTCCTTTGTTCCGAGTCTCATTTCTTCATCACCAAAACAGAAGAAAAGGACCATGTTAATTCCAGTGTGCAAAAATCTGTTCTGTCTTGCTCTCTTTCTCCATCTCGTGTTAGTTCTTATCAAACTGACTAAAACTGGACAATCTGAAAGGTCAAGGGCAAATTCTCCACTGAGTCAAGAATTACCGCCCTCTTCAGCTTGCCTACGCTTCTGCTGTATGACAGCTTGAAAGGTTGTGTGGCAGCTTCTTTTAAAGTCGACCCTCTATGAGATGCTTCTGAATAAAGGTCAAAACTAATGGCAGAGTCTGCCACAAGAACAATAAGTACATTTTGGCTTCCTGTTACCCCTGTCCATGCTGACTCATGTCCATTTTTACTCAAAAACCTACAGTGCTCCACAAAAGAGATGCCACATTTTGCTACATAATACAAAGTTAATACAAAAAAAAAAAAGATTAATATAGAAAGAGAGCAGGTCAAGCTGGAAGCACTTTCTGCCAACAGTGAGAAAAGAAGACCAGAAATGATATTACAGGGCTCCTATTTTACCTCTTTTACAAGATGTAAGATTAGTCTTTGGTGTCTCCAGAATGTCTCAGTAAAGTTTCAGCTCAAAATACCCATCAGATTATTAATTATACAATGCTAAATATATAAATTTTGGGGTTAAAGGACAATGTAGGTGTTTTTGTTTCCTGTGACTTTAAATACAAATGAGCTAATTCTCCCCACACACCGTTCCCACATGCGTGTCTGTTTCTCCTGCTGCATTAAGTCAGATAAACAGCACAGTGAGTGATAGAGACAGATGAAGCAGAGATTCAGTTTATGAGTCAAAATGCCAAGTATGTATTTGATGTATTTGTTGTGGAACTTATTCAAGCCTTTCTGCAACGATGAGTCACACACAATGTCATTACAAAGTTCACGCACACTCACACATTTAAGTTTGCACTGTTTTTGCATGTCTACTTGCAGCAAATGTGACAGAATACAAGTTTACATACACTGCTGTATGGATATCCATCATGCTACTGTACAAAATAAACCAGATTTAACGTCCACAAACCGGGACTCCTGTTGTGTGTTTGAAGCATTCTCCTCGTTTACAGCTGTACTGACTCTATGCAGCTGTGGTGATTACAACGGTTATGAATTACATTGCGACTTTACTGTCTACTCTTTATTCCAAACATGCACTGTTTTAAAAATGTTTGGTAAAACTCATTCTGGATGTGCAGCTGATCACAGAAAGTTGGGACAGATCTTTTAATCTCAGTTTCTTTGCAAATCCTGTTCTGTGGGGATGTTTATACACGCTACTATGGAAACATGTTAATAAGCTCATGTCAATCCATTTGGTGGCCGGGAAAACCGCACTTCTATGTCATGTTGGAGTGGTCCTCAAAATAGCCAGGATTTGGATCCTACACTGTAAAAAAAAATCGTTATTTTAGGGCTGCAAAACGTAAAATAACAGCCGTTAAATTACCGAAATATACTGTAAAATAACGGATATTAAATTACAGAAATTTCCTTAAATTTAAATTTCTGGTAAATTTCTGTAATTTAATATTTAATAATTCCAGCACCCCAGATGCCGGAAATAAACCGTAAAATTATGGATTTTTTTACAGTGTATTTTAATGTCAGGAAATTCTAAAAAAGAGACTTGTGTTTATAGCACTCCAGTATGACTGTGGACACACAACACCTACACACGGTTATGTCCAAACAGCTTACAAAAGTTGATTTTGCATCATAGGTTCCCTTTAAAGTTCACCCCAAATTGTTTTGGATATTTTTAGCCATCACATTAATTATAATGGTTTTTTTT
>CAIGQQ010038154.1:12457317-12542565 GCA_903798035.1 Danio albolineatus
TATATATATATATATATATATATATATATATATATATTATTGCACCCAAACACTTAGTAGTGCTTAAAGTGTGGGATCATCGCTATAGTTGTGGTGCCTCTATTGCCGTGACTTTCTGGAAAACTTTTTCCTCACCACTGATGGATCTGCTCCTCGGCTGCCAATAAGAGGAACATCTTGACCTCTTCTTCTGACTATGATGCACTTTCTGCTGCCTTTTTTTTTGTGCAAAAACAGTTTAGTCGTGTGAACAAACCATAACGGAATCAACTGCTTATGCTGACTATTGTAATATAGTGGGTTTGATGTTATGTGTTGCTGGTCCAATGATGCCGGTAGTGATGATTTACTCGGACTAATCTGAAGTGCGTATATACTGTATCTTGTTTTGGTAATGTTACAGCTCACTTAGAACCTCACCCGAGGTGGTACTAAAAAAGTACCAGGTACTACAGAACTCAGTGGAAAGGCCCCGCAAATGTAAGTACCACCGTAGCATACAGTGGAAAAGCAACAATAGTCCTCTAAGACCAAGACAAGGTCAAGTATAAATAAAGTTATTGCAGAAATAAAACAACGACCTTCAAAAAATGGTCTTGAGACTGATCAACGCTACAACAGTACATCAATATGCTGATTTGATCCACAGCACATATTTCTTAGTGTGTTTTTACACACATAGTACTTAATTTCTATGTCATATGTCTAATTTTGGCCTTCATGACATACATTTTGTAACACAAGATACAGAACAATCTAAACAATACAGGGTGCTACTGCTGCATGGTTGTATTTTTCAGTTCGCATGGTCCCTGGTGTGTATAAATTTTAGTCGTTTGAATGCAGACTGAAACACACAACTTCAGCAGTTGTGTCCCACTTGTCATTTTATTCACAAATTAATCGCATTAACATAGCAGTCCCACCAGATTTAGTTTTAATCAAACCAAAACTGCCAAGTGTGAACACGCTTCATATTGCTGCTTCTAAATGTAACTTGCAGAACCACCGTGAAATATATAAAGATGAACAGTATGTGAATCAGTCATCAGATAAAATATTCCACTCTTTCCTCTCAGGATTTCCCTTCACATATCATCTGTCTCAAGTAATCTACATTAATAGTCTATAGTAAGTGAGTGACAGGAGAGTGAAATTTGTTAATCAGTGGCATAATTCCCTGCCTGCAAAAGCGAAAGCAGACCAAGATGATTTCATATTTATGTCTGCAGTCGTGGGGCGCCAAGGTGGCTCAGTGTTTAGCACTGTTGCCTCACAGCAAGAAGGTCGCTGGTTTGAGTTCCAGCTGGGCCAGTTGGCATTTCTGTGGGGAGTTTACATGTTCTTCATGTTCGCGTGGGTTTCCTCTGGGAGCTCCGGTTTTCCCCATAGTTCAAAGACGTGCTATAGGTGAATAAACTAAATTAGCCGAAGTGTATGAGTGTGTGTGATTGTGAGAGTGTACTGGAGTTTGGAGTATGGAGTATGGGGCTGGAAGGGCATCCGCTGTGTAATATATATGCTGGAATATTTGGCGGTTCATTCAACTGTGACGACCCTTGATAAATAAGGAGCTAAGCTAAATGAAAATGAATGAATGTTTGCAGTTATATTTTGGCTAATGTTAGTTCTAAAAGGCAGTATTTGGACATCAATCCCAGGTATTCATGGTTATCTTGAAAAGGAAGCCTGGGCTCTCAGAGGAATCAGTGAGCGGCTGGTTGAACAGGTGGGAAGGTGTCTCATTCGAAAGTGCGAGGAAAGGGTGTTTGGAAGGTAGTACTGAAGGTCACACCTGTTTAGATACAGATCCCATCATTAGTTTAATGGCAGATAAAATACACCTCTTTGAGATGATTTAGGCTGTAACATGGGTTATACTGCTGGAAGTAACCTCACAAGATGGATACAGTGGGGTCATAAGTGGATGGATGTGGTCAGCAACAATACTCAGATAAGCTCTGGTGATTACATTTATTACTCACTTGGTACCAAGGGGACACAAACTGTCCCCAATTCTGATGGTAATATCTGAATGATGTAGCAGAAATTCAGCCTGTTCAAATTGTAGTCTAATGTTCCATTCTTAGCTATGTTGGCACCCATAACGGTCAGTTGATGCTGTAACACCCCGGATTCAAGTTTAAAGTCAGTGTGAACTGGAAATTGCTGAGACTTTTATTGCAGTATGTTGATGTACTTCCAACTGAAACTGAATATTGAGTAAGGAGCATGGACTGTGCTGTCATCATGGCAAAAATAAAAGAAATCAGTTGTTAGAAATTAGTTTTTAAAACTTTTATGTTCAGAAATGTGTTGAAAAAATCTTCTTTCTGTTAAACAGAAATTGGGGGAAAATAAATATATTAAACATATAAAAATAATATAATATATAAATATAATTTATATTTATATAATATATAAATAATATTTTAGGGGGCCTTAAATTAAGGAGGGCCAATAATTCTAGCTTCAACTCTACATTCATTTAGCGAATCGTCTCCCTTACATGAGATATGGTAAGAATGACACTGTGTGAAACAGATTAGAGAGAACCATACTGTAGCTCCGTGCTGTAGTGACGCACATCAACCGTGTTCAACAATGAGCAAATCTCACACCCTTAAACTCGTGAGACTTTACTGCAGAAGTTGCGTTCACGATGGCAGACACATCCAGATAAAGTTTACCCCCTGAGGAAGCAAAGCTGGCTGATGTGAACTCATCTTAAAAGGGCCAAGCTGGCAGAGATGGTGGGAATGCCTCCTGTGGCTGGCACAATGCCTCCTCCACAGCGCTTACAAATGGCAGAGCGCTAAAGTGAGACTCGGTGCTGTAAACAAGCTTCGTGATGTCATCCCATGTCAACAGACCTAGTGATGAATTATCTATGGGCTGTGGTGCCACACACTGCACGGACATAAAGTATTCTGTGACAATGATTATTAAAGAGACTGTAAAAATAGTCTGTTAATTAACAGCTTCTGTATTTTGAGATTCGCAAGTGTTTTCTGTTTATTTATGGTTGTGAATTGCATTATAGGGTGTTGATCTCGGCTGTCGACTGTTGATGTTGGAAATTCAACTTGAAAGTTTAACAATGTGAAGTTTCATAAACTAATTTCGAGAGGAGCACGTGATATGATTGAACACGACTGGCTGCTCATCTGTAATCAGTAATAATCCAATCAGGGTGATCCTAGTTTATCATAAATGGATCGTTTTCTCCCCACTGCTTTATCTTTGTTTTGGAGGAATCCCCCTTTCCACCCCATCTCTTCCTTTTTCTCCCTTTTTTAAGGGCGAGCAGTGGCGGATTTAAGAATTTTTAAAGGCAGGGGCCATGGTGGGGCCACAGTTTACAGAGGGGGGCCGAGTTATTCAATTGGTGCTTGCACTACATGTTTTAAACATATAACTCGTTTTGTCTTAGTACAAATACAGTATATATTACTAATATATTACTGTATTATCATACATATATATTACATACACTCCAAGATCACTTAAAGTGTACAGGAAAAGTTGTGTCTTTGAGAAAGATTGTAGGTTTTATCAATTTTTTTTTTTTTTAAGAAACTGATTCTCACGACAAACAAATATTTTTCCCCCTGAGTATTCATTAGATAAAAAAAAAATACTTGCATAATCAAAAGAAGCTGTTTCATTAGTTTTATGCTAAGCTCTCAAGCTATCTTCAATCCAACATGCTAAAAAGTAACAATGTCATAACTGGTACATTTTGGTACAATTTTCTTTTTTGTAGTGTGCCTGGGCAGTGAAAGCAAAGGACAGACAGCGGTGTCCTTGCAGAATGTTGTTGGTTCTGGATGCACAGACTCTTCTCAGGAAACCTGTGGCAGACTTTGAATTTGCGAAAAAGGGGGAGAAATTATTAAAGTGTTAAAGGGATAATTCACCCAAAACTGAAAACTGTCATCATTTACTCCCTCAGCCTTCACTTGTTCCAAATATGTTTGACTTTCTTTCTTCAGTTGAACACAAAATAAGATAATTTAAAGCAAGCTGAGAAATTTTAAAGAAACCTGTAACCATTGACTTCCACAGTATTTGTTTTTCCTCCTAAGTCAATGATTACAGGTTTTCAGCTTCCTTCTGTTGTTTTCAACAGTCGATTTGACCATGAAGCGTACCTTTACCGCTGACACAACAGCTCAAAATGGTCATTTAAAATAATGCATATGACAGCTATGAGCGGAATCGCGGAAAATAAACCTTGTAATTCTGTACTCGGATATGACTATCAGTTTTGGACCATTATAAAACATTCCGCTTTAAAAGCAATACGGCAAGCAACATTGTAACAATTTTACTACCTGTTTCGGAACAAACCAGTCGATCTGCAGGGATGAAAACACTCGTCGTACAAGAGAAATAGCTGAAGTAACTGGTAACACTGGCATTCAACGTGAATTAAAGTGCATCTTTATGTCCTAGATATAAATCAGCATTGACTTAGAGGAGAGGGGCACAGTAGGGGCCATCCCAATTTAAAAGTGGGCCGGTGCCCCTGTGGCCCCACCCCTAGATCCGCCCATGAGGGGGAGCTCTCGAGACCTACCTGATCTCAGGCCCCGTTTACACTAGTGCATTTGTCCATGCTAGAGTCTCTCAACAGATCTCCCTCCACCAGAAACATATATCACGTGACCATTCGCGCACCATTCGCGCACTCTGGGCATGCGCAGCCACGCCTCCGTTTTCAAAGATATCCGTTTCCCTCCATCCACACTGGGACGCAGCAGCAGCGTTTTAGAATGAAAACGCTCTCTCCAGCGTTTTCAAAACGCTCCGTTTTCGCACCTCGAAAACTCCGGCGTAGTGTGGATGGATGGCGTAACCGTAACAAAACTTATGCGTTTTAAAACGAAAACGCACTAGTGTAAAAGGGGCCTCAGATCCCCTTATATGCTTATTGACCGGGCAGGAGCCTTGGGCTCAAGTATCTCCGAGCTCAGGGTTCTCTCCCGGGACAGCATGCCAAACTTGCTATAAACACTAAGCATAGCTAAGTGTGTGAACTCTTGAGTGTCTTTTATTGACATTTTAGTAGTTTGAAATAATATAATGTATAAGAAATAATATATAATCTGTAAAATAAGAGAAAATGTACTGGAATGTTAATAACAAGGTTTCTGTAGCATAATATGCAACACCAACCCAGACATTATATCATTTTAAACTATTAAAAAAGTTTCTAAAGTCTTTTTTTTCCCCTAATTTTTCAAGGTTAAAAGATGTCGAAAGAAAGATCAAGCTCCCATAATGCAATTCAAAAGCATTAATATACAGGAAAAAATACAAACATGAATCACAAAATACAGAAAACTGCTAATATGTGAATATGTTTATCAGAGGAGGCAGTGCAGTTCACACTCTCATTATTTATTCACTATCTGTAGATCTACAAGTCTGTGTTCTGACTTTCTTCTACAGAACAGGAAATAAGATATTTAGAGAAATGTCTCAGTGTTTTGTTTTTTGGCAATTTGCTGAACCAATTACGCAATGCAAATTCATGGATCAGCAATTATCTCATAATGGAAGAATATTTATTATATATTTATGCCTAATCAAAACACTGTCGGAGGCCAATCTGAACATTTTTCATCAGATTGTTGTGAGGTGAGAAATGCTGAGATCGCACAGCATGCCCTGAGGAATCGTAAAAACTTTAATTAAGAGTTCAGTCATTTTGCTCTAACTTGCAAGCTTTTAATGGTCCCTCTGCGCTTTGTTTTTGTGATAATATTGTTGTCTTTGAATTACCTTAATTTGTGGGTTGCTTTCAAATACACACACATTTTTCTCCTTTAATAAAAATAAATATATGTTGAAATATTATTGGCTAATAATAATAAGGATAAGCTGAAGGAGAGAGTGAACGAGTGAAATTTTATTAAAATTGAAACATTATTTTTCTATTTCAGTGTATTATTTATGTAAGTTTATTCCTCTCTTGCAGCAGCACAGTGGCTCAGTGGTAAGCACTGTTGCTGGACAGCAAGAAGGTCACTGGTTCGAGTCCCGGATGGGTCAGTTGGCATTACCAACTATTCCAGCATATGTTTTACGCAGCGAAAGCAGTTGCAACCCAGTATTGGGAAACACAGGCACACACACACACACACACACACACACACTTTCCCTTCAAACTATTCATTCCATATTCTTCACTTGTTCCTAAAGTCTTCTCGGATGAATAGAAAGGTAAGACATATATTTATCTGACACAGAAAGCCTCAGTACCATCATATAGACATTTTAGGATCAATTTAAGTGCTCATTTTTGTTCAGGTTTTGTCAATGTAAAGTTCTCAACAAGAAAAACAGTAAATGGTACAAAGGATGGAAGGAGTCCTGAGACACTTATTATCTCGATTTCAGCTTTTACTTAATAAGACATAACAGTTTAATCAATCAAATAGATTTTAAGAGCTCCTTAAAGGGAAATTTTGAGCTCTGTTCAACACAGATCAGTCTTTAGTGAACGGTGAACGGCCACTTCAACACTCACATCACAATCATCATCAATCTCGGTCATCTGGAGTAAACTGATTAGCTTGATGTTCAGACAAGTGCGCATCATTTCACGTGTGCCGATGTATACTGAGTTTGGCAGCCTGCAATTAACTGTGACAGACTGCACAGCTCTGCGGTGTTTGTGGTGGAGGGATGTTATGGACTCACCCAGTCGCGCTTGCTTTCGTGGTCTAGACAGACTGAAAGAATGCAAGAAGTGTCTTGAGGCAATCTGTTCAAGCAACGTGTGACGTCAGCTTAAATTAATTAAATGCATTTTAATCAGGTCGATCGAACTTTCTGCTCTCTTTTGGATATACTGTTGATTTTAAATTGGCTGATTTGCGTAATTGATGCACCAGCTTGCGTTTGAAAGTGCAAGATGTATTTAATTGCACTCGACTAAAAGCTTGAATCTTCAAAAGGGCACTGCAGTCTCATCTCTTTCTGTGAATAAAACTTTAAATCTTGGTGTAACAATATATGTATATATACAATTTGTGCCAATTATAATGATGCTACTGGAATTTTGAAGGAAAATTGTGTTTTGTTATAATATATGACAGTCTTTCTACAACATTGTACAACTTTTACAGCAAAGTTTGGATTCACTGTTAAGCTCCTCATCTGACATGTTACTAAGGCCTAATCCCAATTCTATTTTTGTACCCCTACCCCTTGGCCCTTCCCCTTCCCCTTGGCCCTTACAACCGAGTGTTAAGGGGAAGACCTTCAAAACTTACCCCTGAGAATTGGGACAGCACTTCAACACCTGCACACGTCATCATATGTCATCACGATCTCTCGCTTCATATGAGATCAGACGATCACGACTGCTGGAGTTACTCCAGTTGTGTTATTGTTTGGTGTTATCTTCAGGAAATCACTGAAGGCGTATATATGTTATCATAACGATCTAATGTGACAATAAGATCGGAACTGTACTGTGCATTTACACAGTGGCCATATTTACTATTTAAACACACGAAAACAACATTAACATTATAGCAGACACTTTAAAGAGCTCTTTCTCAGGCACTAGACATTACTGACAGGGTATTCGAGGGTCATCGAGTGTCAGAATGTTCTGGGACGAAACTAAGCGTTTTTTTATAGTGTTTTTTTTAAGCGTGACGGTAAAACACAAACGTAGTTATGAATATATTAAAACATATCTTTGTTTGTCGTAAAAATTCGTAATAATGACAAAAAAACTAATTTGTGGATCTCCTTACTTCCGGGTTCAGCTATCCTGCTGCTGAGGCAGGTGCATTCTGGGAAAATTTCTTACCCCTCCGTTTCAAGGCGCAATCCCAATTCTAGCCCTTAGCCCTTCCCCTTACCCCTACCCCTCGTTTTGCGCGTTCACGTCAAGGGGTAGTGGTGTCCCAATTCTCTTTAGTTTGAAGGGATAGGGCTAAGGGCAAGGGGTATATACACCCCTTCGAACGAAGATCTTTCAGGACCACACTTAAAAAGTAGCCTCTCCAACACCGCTGCTCAAAGCGCAGAGTTACACAACACTGACAGTTTGATGCTGAGACTGCAAGGCAGAATTAGGGCCAGGGCAGGTACACTAAACACACACACCGATGTATACACACACATGCTGTTAAATTACATCGCAGTACATCACATGAGTTCTCTGCCTATAGTATGTGCATGCACAAATACTTGCCCACGGTATATACAGTAAATAAAAAATTGCCCACAATAATTTCCTGCCTAAGCCTCCTAGCCTAGAAGTCTTCTGAATACCTTTGGGATGATGTGAATTATAAACTGAGCCATGATCACATTTCAGTGCATGAACTCACTGATGATGCTCATCCATGGTTATTGTTTTATTAATGTTTGTTAATCAGGTTCCTTTTCAGAGGAATGGAAGCTGGAAAGCAGCAAAGCTATAGAGTTCATTTATTGGGTGGACACATTTTATTTCTGGCCATGCTGTGCATTTATTTATAGCCACTTAACTGCTAAAATTACCCACATTGTAATCTCTAGGGCAAAACGTCACTATCAGTTCACACAGAGGCTGTGCTGATGAGCTCATTGATAATGCATGAGAGAGCCAGGAATACTCAGTTCGCAGTCATTATTTTTCATTCATTCATTTTCTTTTCGGCTTAATCGCATTATTAATTTGGGGTCGCCACAGCAGAATAAACCGCCAACTTATCCAGCATATGTTTTACGCAGCGGATGCTCTTCCAGCTGCAATCCATCACTGGAAAACATCCATATACACTCATTCACACTCATACACTACGGACAATTTAGCTCACCCAATTCACCTATAGCGCATGTCTTTGGACTTGTGGGGTAAACCAGAGCACTCAGAGGAAAGCACTCCACACAGAAATGCCAACTGACCCAGCCGATGCTCGAACCAGCAACCTTCTTGCTGTGAGGCCACCATGACGCCTGTCATTATTTTTTAAGATGTAATTTATATGCATGTTTTATGAAGCGATTTGGTTAATGAAAAAGAAGTAAACACACCTAGTTTGATTTATTTCTTTGGTGTGACTTTGGTTTGTTACTGAATATTGTGGTTCGGTGACAGGCTTCCTAGGTAGCAAAGAATTCTGGCCCAGATTTGGCATGAAGCTGGCACAGCAGGCATTCATCTGGCACTGGCGTATAGCATGTGGGCCAAACATGGCCCTGGTTTGGCAGAAGTGGCACACGACATGGGCCAGATGCGGGACCGGATTAAAAAAACTTACAATGCATATGATTTGGATATAACACCTCTCCAATCCAGTTCTATGAATCTGAGTCTTCCATAATACACACACTTATTAATGATTCCTACTTGTCTTCCTCGTGATGAAGAGTAGGCAAAATCTGATATGTAGTGGGTGGAAAAGAAAAACGTATTCGTCAGACGCTGGATTCGAACCGGGCTCATGATCGATCGCGTCAAAGCATATTGCGATGCGCTTCACGAGCTATGCCACTCATGCTGCTGTCATGTTGCGCTCTTTGTGATCGGCGGGACTCACTCAACTAGCATATTCCAACGAGGTGCGCTATTTGCACATGGCCTAGACACTCCAAAATTGGCATTTTTTTCGCCCCTTGCAAGGGCCTGTGCCTATAATGCCCATTGGTTAATCCGGCCCTGGCCAGATGTCAAATGTAGAATTTGGTTCAGATGTTAAAAATGAATATGTGGTAAGTTTGGACTTTTTTTGACCCAGATTTAAAATACATTTAAATCATTTTTGAGTAAAGAAAAAAAATTGTACCAATCAGGTCACTTTGACAAAAAACATGTCCATAACATGCCCAAAGCGCAATGCTTCATAGGTTTATCAACTTCATTGCAGTCGCGACACAACATATCTAGCCCAGTTCAGGCCCAGTTCTGGGTCATTAACTTGGCAGAGACTTGTCCCAGATATGATCCATGTTTGGCCCTTGTCTGGAAGCCAGACTTGGTCCAGTCATGTACCGCAATTCACTGCGGCATCAAGCAAAAGCTGATTGTGTGTGCCAGAGAAATTTTGCTATGTGGGTTACTAGTAATGATCCGCTGGTATTTATCAGACAATTCTAAAATCATTGATTCATGAGCTATAGCATGAATAAGAGGAATCTAACAAACTGACCAATTATTGATCAACTGCTGTGCTTTTTGTGTAATGTTTCTTGCATAATCCAACATTTTAAAATGAATACTTGTCAAAACTAAAGTTGCATATGCATTTTTGAAAGTGATAACTTTACAGGAATAAATCCCCTAATTATAATTTAGAGTGAGTAACCATTGCTGCATTCTTGTGTGTTTGGTATTGGCTATTTTGACTCCTTACTCATTGCTCTGCAATTTTATCTAGCAGTTGTTGACAGAGGCGCTATGTGTTTATGGCTGGATCACAGACAGTGCACCGGGTTGCCTTGTCCACTTGTTCTAAGTATTTAGAGGATATTTTGGAGATTGATTATAAAGAAAATCGGTTAATGGATGTAATCAAGCGAACAGTTATGCAGGATGTTTTGTTTTCATTTCAATATAAAGCATTTGGTTTTTCTTGATTTATTTCTGGGCTTGTTTGTTGTTGTTTTTTTCTATGATTTGTCAACATGAATGCGACGATTTAGAGCAGGGGTGCACAAGCTTGGTCCTGGAGGGCCGGTGTCCTGTAGATTTGAGCTCCAACTCACCTCAACACACCTGCATGGTTGTTTCTAGAAAGTCTAGTAAGAGCTTGATTAGCTAGCCCAGGGGTGCCTATTTGGGGTTGCAACTAAACTTTGCAGGACACCGGCTCTTCAAGACCCAGTTTGGGCAC
Organism: Danio albolineatus; assembly: GCA_903798035.1. Taxonomy (NCBI): domain Eukaryota; kingdom Metazoa; phylum Chordata; class Actinopteri; order Cypriniformes; family Danionidae; genus Danio; species Danio albolineatus. Next base: position 12,468,165 of record CAIGQQ010038154.1, read on the forward strand.
CCCTGATTGAGGGAAATTCATTTACATCTTTTAACACGCTCCTGAAACTTGTGTTCACGGCCTCAGCTGCTAAAATCAGTCGTCACCTCAGCTTCTGTGTACATATTCTTTCACTCATTTGTGTTGCCAAATCTTGCGATAAAAAAAAAAAAACAGACAACCATCCCATTATAACCTTAAACTCAAATGCTTTGTCTTAATACTGATTAGCCACATACCAAAATACCTCCATCTGCACAGTTTAATCAGTACAAAATATAGTTCATTAGTACTTTATAAGCAAGTTAATTTATCCATTCATTTCCCTTTGGCTTAGTCCCTTATTTATCAGGGGTCGCCACAGCAGAATGAATCACCAATTATTCCAGCGTATGTTTCATGCCCTTCCAGCCACAACCCAGTACTGGAAAACACTGATACACTCATTCACACACACACACTCATACACTATGGCCAATTTAGTTTATTCAATTCACCTACACCGGATGTCTTTGGACTTTGGGGGAAAACGGAGCACATGGAGGAAAACTACTGTACATCAACACGGGGAGAACATGCAAACTCCACACAGAAGCTCCAACTGCCCAGCCGGGACTTGAACCGAGACTTCTTGCAGTGAGGTGATAGTGCTAACCACTAAGCCACTGTGCCACCCCGAATCAGCTAAATGTGTTCAGTAAAAAATTTATAACACTGTAAAAATGAATTAATTACTGAATAAACCAAACTGAATTAAAAACTGAATAAACCAAACTGTTGACAACCTCATTTTTATAATTATGCACATAGTTTGTTTACTTAATTTTAAGGCAAAGGGGTTACTCATTATTTTAAGTATAGTCAACTAATCGCTCTTTACTGTGTAATAATAATTTATATCGGCCCACCCTACTGGTATTAAGCATTAAAAAGTATACTGAAAACAGCATACACAGATGCAGTCAATTATTTAATAATTTATATAATTACATAATGCAAGCGTGACAGAAACAGCTGCAGAAAAAAATCCCAGCTGCACTTATGGCTAAATAAAGGCTTAATAGCAGGGTCTACGGAAGATATTTTGCAAAATAAAATAGTGGGTTGGTTGGACGGAGCAAACCAGAACAGAACAGACTGTCCATCAAGCTGATATCAGATGTTAAAGGGGTAGTTCAGCCAAAAATGAAAATTCTGTCATAATTTATTCACCCCTTACTTGTTTCAAACCTTTACGAATGTCTTCCTGTTAGACTCAAAAGAAGATATTTTGAAACATGTTGGAAACCTGTAACCATTGACTTGCATAATATTTGTTTTTCCTTCAATGGAAGTCAGTGGTTACAGGTTTCCAGCTTTCTTCAAAATCTCTTCTTTTGAGTTCAACCGAAGAAAAAAAACATAATGATTTGGAACCACTTGAGGGTCAGTAACAGAGCACATTTTCATTTTTGGGTGAACCATTTCTTTAAATGCAATGATAATGATGTAGGATTTTCCAACTACATAAATCAAAAATATACATTCATTCATTCATTTTCTTTTCGGCTTAGTCTCTTTATTAATCTGGAGTTGCCACAGCGGAATGAACCGCCAACTTATCCAGCATTTGTTTTATGCAGCGGATGCCCTTCCAGCTGCAACCCATCTCTGGGAAACATCCATACACACTCATTCGCACTCATACACTACAGACAATTTAGCTTACCCAATTCACCTATACCATGTCTTTGGACTTGTGGGGGAAACCCACGCGACCGCGGGGAGAACATGCAAACTCCACACAGAAATGCCAACTGACCCAGCCGAGGCTCGAACCAGCGACCTTCTTGCTGTGAGTCGAACGTGCTACCCACTACGCCACCGTGGCGCCAAAAAATATACAGAAAGGTAAAATGAACAGCATCAGTTTCGCCTCTATCTGCTTTCTATATTCAGTCAGCCATGCATGAACCAATCTGAAAACTTCTGGATGTTTAGAATAAAGATTTAAAATGTAAGACCATGTCCTCTGGATGTTTTTGCTATTCAATAATACATACTTTGCAATGCCAAGATATCGTAACTTATTCAATACTTCAAGCTAGTCTATATTGCATAACACATTCATATTTATAGAATTCCTGGAAGGATGGGAGGAGGGGAAATGGGAGAGAAGGGTTTTTTTCTTTGACTAATAGGTCTGCTCCTTTCATACCTGTCAATTTTATTTTCAGTTAATTAAGCTTCTCATATGCAACTGCTGCTATGATGCCAAGTCAATAAAATATTGAATATTCACCAGAGAATTCTCCTCTTGACGGAAATATTCAAGACATTTTTTAAGATATTGTGACAGAAGACCAGAATCGAAAAAATTCCAAAAATAATGAAAATCTGAACCAAAATAAAAAAACTTGTGTCGTCACTGAAGGTGTAAGTGATTTTACACAACATAACCAGCAATATTTCACACATAAGTAGGCCCACACGGAATCTGCACACTGAGATTTCCGCAGATTTTTAACCCATTATTGATTCTGTTTATTTACTTGTGTAAATGTGTCTAAATTTATATTTATTCAGTTTTTAAATTAATTTCAGTAATAATATTGACTAATAAGATTTTTTTTTACAAAATACAGTTTGTTAAGTAATATTTTCTGTCTTTTAGTAGATATTTTATATGAGAGACTTGCTTTGTTTACCAAATAAAGTGGATCTAATTGGATTTGCATTTTAAACATTAAATAAAAGTTAAAAAGGTATTATTTTTTTATTTCAAATATTAAGGTTTTAGTTATGATACTCATGTATCATTCCTCATAAATCCGCAGATTTTCAACAAAAATCTGCACAGAAATAGCTAAAAATGTCCGCAGATTGCGTCTGGCCCTACCCATAAGTACCGAAGGCTACTGATTCTATTTTAAGACATTTTCAATAGACCTTTTTCACAAAACAGTTATGATGCATTTAATGATCATCAGCATCTCAAATCCTTGAAGGTTTTCAATATTTTGATTAAATAATGTACGATTATACAGCTTTCTACGATTATACATACTTTCTACTCTTATCAGTTTTGCATCAAATAAAAACAAAACAAAACTAATTACCGCTTATGTGAGGTGTTATAATACAGTGTCTGGGTGGAGCAGTAAGGCCCAATCCCAATTTTATTTTTAAGCATGTACCCCTTCTCCTAGGCCCTTGAAACAGAGTGTGAACGGGTTTCAAATTTACCCCTAAGAAATGGAACAGCACTACAACACCTGCACACGTCATCATATGTCGTCACGAGCTCTTACTTCATATGAGATGGGCAATGATGACTGCTGTAGTTATTCCAGTTGTAATATTTTTTGGTATTTATCTTCAAGAAATTACTGAAGGCGTATATCATGTTATCATGGCAATATACTGTGGAAATAAGCTTGTAACTGTAGTGTGCATTTACACCGTGGCCATATTCATCTATTAAAAAGAAATCAATATTAAAGTTCTACCAGATACTGTAAAAGGTCATTCCCAGCCACTAGACCTTTCTGACAGGGTGTTCGAGTGTCATCGAGTGACAGATATGAAGGTATGTTGCGGGACTACTATACAGGAGTTATTATTATGGATTGAGCAAAATTTAGCAAGGGGTGGCCGTAAAACACGAAAGCCGTTATGAGTGTATTAAAACATATGCTTGTTTGCTGTAAAAATTCGTAATAATGCCAAACAATACTAATTTGTAAATCTCCTGACTCACGTGTGCAGCTGTGTTGTCTTTGTGGCTGGTGTATTCTGGGAAATTTTTGTACCTCATGGTGTCTAGTGTGGTCCTGGAAAATCTCAGTTTTAAGGGCTTTCTAGCCATTCCCCTTAGCCCTACACCTTCAGGCTAAAGAGAAATGTGACACCTTGGCTTAACAAGCTAAAAAGGAGGGGCTGGGGTAAGGGGAAGGGATAAGGGGTATAATTGGGAATGGGCCTAAATTTGACGTTGTCCAAAAGTAGAAGTTTTACACAATTTTTCCTTTTTCTGAAAGTCTTGATAGCACTACTGTGGAGTTTTTCTTGAATTATTTCATCAAATGGGAATGCAAAAACAATTATTGGTTGCACTTTCCCATTCACTGCTCTCTTAATTAACCCAATGACAACTTCTGCTGCAGAGAAACCTGGGAATGTCAAAATTGATCGGTAGTTTTTTTCTTTAAATTACAGTTTGACATTTTTTGTTTCAAATACCTTGATTGATAGAAAGAAATAGGTATCATCAGTGCCTTTACTGATGCATTGTTCCCACTCTTTCATAGACAGCAAATTGGAGGACTGTTTTGAATGTGTCACTTTCAAACTGTAGGCCGTCATGCTGAAAGAACTTTCATACAATTTGTTGAACCACATATTGTTAATATTCAAAAGTGGTTCATGAAATATTGATCAAAAGTGTAGTATTTTTCAGTTCTTGTGTAAGATTTAGATTTAAGACTTTAAATTAAGAATTTATATAATAGATATTTTTAATTAATATAATAAATATAAATAAATATAATTAAAAAAAAAAAAATTCCGTTTGTTGAATTTAAGCTACATTGCATCTACATGCCAATTAAGTCTCATTAGATTATAAATTAACTGTTAGGGTTGGGTTTGGGGTTAAGGTTAGTGTGAGTTGACATGTACTTGCAAAGTTTAGTAGTCAGTTAAATGTCTGTTGAATGTCAGTATCAACAGATATCAAGTAGACAGTCTACTAATACTCAAATGGACCATCAAAATAAAGTTTTACCCAATTGTTAAAATAAAACCATAAACTTAAAATTCCAGCACTTTAAAGGACATGTGCTGTTTTTAACTTTCCAGGCCTTGAATTTATATTTCTGAAATTCAAGTACTTTCAACCACAGCCATATAACCCTGCAGCCCAAGACCTGAAGCTAAGCAGGGCTGAGCCTGGTCAGTACCTGGATGGGAGACCACATGAGAAAACTAGGTTGCTGTTGGAAGTGGTGTTAGTGAGGCCACCAGGGGGCGCTCAATCTATCCACTGAATTGGTTCTATCACTGTCTCCACTCCACCAATAGCTAGCGTGTGGTGAGCGCACTGGCGCCATTGTCCTATGGAGGCTGAAAACTGGTGGAGGTGTTTAGAACACTACCCCCCATTGTGATTGCGAAGCGCTTAAGGTATATGGCTATACATGATAAACGCGCTACTGTACATACATACACATTACATTACTTTCAAGAAGTGTAGGAGCCCTGTGACGGTTTTTATAAATTGAAGCCGTAGTTTCTAAGCAAGGAAAAATCCTACTGAGCCCAAACTTTTGAGCGATGATGTAGCCTGTAATCTAAATTTTCACTCTGATTTCACTGAGATAACACTAAGTAGAGGGTGATGACTTGAGATGCAGATGGTTTCCACATTTAGTACGGAAGGTGAGAAGCCGCGAGCGTTCACAGAAAGACATTTCCATGTGTTTCTTCGCCAGAGAGCGAAAGTGTGAGTGCGTATGTGTGTCAGGGTTTCACTCAGATGAGGAGTTTAATTAAAGCACTTTGTCAGATGTAGGAGCAGCATGGGTTTATCTTAAGACAATGCTCCAGGCCAATCTTAGCCGTACACATTCTGCAATGAACCACTTTATTCCTTTATGATATGAACTGCTTACATGGACCCTAATTAGTGTTGACGGCATGATATTTATTACACATCAGCAGTATATTTACAGCAGATCTAAACATGTTAAACATTTACTCCGAATGGAATATGTTCAATCACTATGCGATTACATGATTTCCAGAAATGTATGGTTTTTCGAAGCATGCTCGATCTTGCTTATGATAACCCATAGCCATTTTTCACAGTTCTTGAAAGCTAAAACACGAAAGGAGTTCTTTCAAAAATGTAACTTTTGTCATCATTTACTCACCAACTCTTGTCATTCCAAACGTATTTTGATCCTTAGTGAAAATCGAAGGTAGATATCGTGCAATTCTGTCTGTACAGAGTAAAATTAGTGTCAATTTAACACCTTAAGTGTTGATTTTAACACTACTGAAGGTCATATATGGTGCCGATCAGGGCTTTACATTAAGGCCTCGTTTACACTAGTGCATTTTTGTTTTAAAACACATACGTTTTGCTACGGTTACGCCATCCGTCCACACTACGCCAGAGTTTTTAAGCCATGAAAACGGAGCGTTTTGGAAACGCTGGAGAGGCCGTTTTCATTCTAAAACGCTGCTGCTGCGTCTCAGTGTGGATGTGGGAAAACGGAGACCTTTGAAAACAGAGGTGTGGCTGCTGAGATCTGCTACGTGATTGGGGCTTTGGGTCATTGCGTATTCTTCCCTTATTCATCAAGCGCACATGGCCATAACGACACCGGCAGACGGCAGACCAGCCTTCACTGTAAACACTGTATTTTCGATAGCCATGGATGTTTTATATTCATTTGTTACTTTAAGTAACAACTCAACCTCGTCGTCTGTCCTCAAAAAGACCTCTCCTGCTTTCTTTGCCATCGCGTTCATCGTTCAACCAGCGTTTGTTGACTAACAATAACCAAATGCCGAGCGAGACACGCGCTTCCTGTTTATACTTGAACGCGCATGCCCAGAGTGCGCGAATGATCACGTGATGTATGTTTCTGGTGGAGTAGTGTGAAGGGAGATCTGTTGAGAGACGCTGGGTGAAACGCTAGCGTGGACGAGGATTGTTTTAATGCTAAAACGCCGTTTTAAAACTAAAACGCACTAGTGTAAACAGGGCCTAACTTTTTTGATCACCAACCACTGTGGCTAGTAGATTTCCAACATTACTAGCAGAGGTGGGAAGTAACGAATTACATTTACTTCGTTACATTTAGTTGAGTAAAATTGTTGGGTAACGTGTACTTTTTGAGTACATTTAAAAATGGGTACTCTTATTCAAGTAAATTATTAGAGAAAAATCATTACTCTTACTCTGCTACATTTGGCCGCGTTCCTGTCAAATGATAATAAATATGATTTATATTACTTGTTTGCAAATATCGCGAGGCGCCGCACTGGAGAGGTTGTGTCGCGAGAGGTTGCTATAGAGAGTTTACACTGTTCAGTGGTGTGTCTAACATCTCGTGACCTTTTGCACATGTAGTGTTAAAGGAAAATCACATCATATTGCACCTTGCAACCACACTGTCAATGTGCCGTCCTTAACACTGTAAATAGTGAATTCAGCATTTCTGGAGTGGTTGACATGTAACACTGCATTTTTTACACTGTTGATTTTACTGTGTACTCTCCGCTTTCTCTTTCTGAAGATGTCTGAGTGATATTTATTTATTTACTGTTTGTCATTACAAAGACCCACAAAAAACACTTTTCAGAATATTTTTGTTCACTGTTGCTTGCTGAGGGTGTTACAGTGGCTCAGTGGTTAGTACTGTCACCTCACAGCAACAAGGTCACTAGTTCGAGTCCCATCTAGATCAGTTGGCATTTCTGTGTGGATGCATGTTTTCCCCCTGTTGGTGTGGGTTTCCTCCGGGTGCTCTGGTTTCCCTTACAGTCCAAAGACATGAGATAGATGAATTGGATTAACTAAATTGCCTGTAGTGTATAAATGTGTGTGTGAATGTGAGAGTGTATGGGTGTTTCCCAGTTCTGGGTTGCAGTTGGAAGGGCATACGCTGTGTAAAGCATATGCTGGAATAGTCGGAAATTCATTCTGCTGTGGCGATCCCTGATAAATAAGGGACTAAGCCGAAGGAAAATGAATTAATATATGTTGCTTGCTGGTGGAATGATTTTCGCAACCACATCTAAAATATCAAAACCCTGATAACATTTGAGACAGCTGAAAAAAGATACTGTTTGAGAAATGTGTATCACTTTTTCTTAATCTCATGCAGCGGATGTCCCCAGCACCAGTACTGGGAAACACCCATTCACACTCATTCACACTCAATCTGCTCCAGCCATTATACTGTTGTTTGCACATAAGCCAACCGCACTAGGCACTTCTTGCATAATAAGCACATTTTTAAACAACTATTATACATTGTTTACATTACTCCACAATCAGTATTATATTTTGTTTACATTCATTCATTCATTTTCTTTTCAGCTCAGTCCCTTTATTAATCTGGGGTCGCCACAGCGGAATGAACCGCCAACTTATCAAGCATATGTTTTACGCAGCGAATGCCCTTCCAGCTGCAACCCATCTCTGGGAAACGGCTCATTCACACTACGGACAATTTAGCCTACCCAATTCACCTATACCACAAGTCTTTGGACTCTATACCACAAGTCTATACCACAAGACCTATACCACAAGTCTTTGGACTCTTGCTGTGAGGCAAACGTGCTACCCACTACGCCACTGTGGCGCCACAGTTTGTTTACATTCACAGATATTTATATTTACACATTTCATAGTTATAGTTCTGTCACTTTGTGTATATATCGTCACCTTGGAATTATAAGGTTCTATCTGCGTTCTGAATGATTTTGAGATGTTGAGCTTTAAAGTTTTTGCATTCCATAGCAAACAGTACCTGTGCAACATTTGTTTTTTTAAATAAAAAGTATTAAAATGTAAACTTATAAAAAAACATCCCATAATGTAAATAAGTTGTCAATTAATAAGAATATGTCAATAACTCAATTTAGACAAAAATGTCAGATAGAACCTTATTATTCTAAGGTGACGATATTTGAATGACATGTGTGTGATGTTTATATTATGTGTATGATATCATTGTGGACGGTAAAGTAAGAATTTCATTGTACAAAGAAACTTATTTCCTTACTGTGCACATGACAATAAACAAATTGAATCGAATAGAATTGAAGTTACTTCCGGGTGCTCCGGTTTCCCCCACAAGTCCAAAGACATGTGGTACAGGTGATAGGGTAGGCTAAATTGTCCGTAGTGTACGTGTGTGAATGAGTGTGTATGGATGTTTCCTAGAGATGGGTTGCAGATGGAAGGGCATCCGCTGCGTAAAGCATATGCTGGATAAATTGGCGGTTCATTCCACTGTGGCGACCCCAGATTAATAAAGGGACTAAGCCGAAAAGAAAATGTATGAATTAATTGAATTGAATTCACACACATACACTGGCCAATTTAGTACTCAATTCATCTTTACCGCATGTCTTTGGACTAGTGGGGGAAACCAGAGCACCTGGAGGAAACCCACGCTGACACAGAGAGAACATGCAAACTCCACACTGAAATGCCAACTGACCCAGCCAGGACTCGAACCAGCGACCTTCTTGCTGTAAGGCGACAGCGCTAACCATTGAGCCACTGTGTTTCCTAATGAAATCATAAGTTATTTAATTTTAAAAACATGTTATTATTATTACTTAAGCATTTTTCCACAAACATTATCACAGATCATCAGCACTCCCTTAACTCCCTTTAACTCTCCAAAGCTAAAGTCTGAGAACCCCTGCACTTAATGCATGAATGTAAAGGTAAACTATGGTCAATGGATGCCAATATTGTTAGAACCCTACTGTCTTTTATCATATAGACAAAGAAACATTAAAAATGTCATATCTTGTCTTCGGCAGACGAGAAAAAGTCGATCAGTTTTAAATGACAAGAGAGGTGAGCAAAATGACTTTTCAAGTGAACTAACCTTTCCGGTTTCCTAGTAGCACAAAACACAGCACATCTGAGAACAACCGTCAGAGCTTCAGGTCTGTTATGAATCCAGTGTAATGGCCTCAGTCATTCCTAAGTGGTAAGGCAAACTCAATGACTCACATGTGCTAGATTGAGTCCACCACATCGACAGATTCAGACTCCCAGCATCCTCCCCACAGGAGTTGGGCGAGCTTTCTGTGGCGACCACTGGAGATTTGTCCTGATTCTGCAGGTTGAATATTTTCGGGAGAGACGCCAGGGCCAGCGCCGAGGCCGGGGAAGGACCGAGTAGCCGCAAACGCAAAGCCTTTGCCGAACGATGGAGGTCACCAATGAAGCAGTAGCAGAAAGGGTTGAGAGAGGAGTTGGTGAGGCCCAACCACTGTGCAAAGGGTCTGGTCTGTAGGAGCCAGTCTGGTGGATGGCGCAGCTCACGGTCAAGCCAGATATCAGTCACGTACATAGGCAACCACGAGAGAGCGAAAAGCAGCACCAAAGCTGCAACCATACGTGCGATCTGTCTGCGCCCTTGAAGCCTCGTTTCATGAAGAGCCTGAGAACGAGGGTCCAGTTCGGTGAATCGACCCTCTGTGGCAGAGCTGCGCAGTCGGCGGCATGTCAGAAAGGCTAAGGTGAGATTAAACGTAACAGGCAGGCAGTAGAGGGCGCTGAAGAGCAAGACGTTGTATGCCTGACGCAAGCGTGGCTGAGGCCAAACTTCTCCACAGACGGGTAACACGATGGCCAGACCGTCGATCAGAGCGACTTCATCACGCCTGGTAACAATGGCGACTGGCATGCAGATCACCGAGGAGACGAGCCACACGATGGTGACTGAGGCCAGAATGCGTCGGCGAGTGAAGTAGGCACGGGATTGCAGCGGCGAGTGAACTGCGTAGTATCGGCTAATGCTAATAACTGTGATGCTCAGGACACTGGCGGAAACAGACACCGCTTGTGTGAAGGGCACCGCGCGGCACAGGAAGTCTCCGTATATCCATGGTGTGTAGATACGGTGGCCCAAGGTGACGGGCATACACACACAGACCACCGCCAGGTCACACACAGCTAGGTTTATTAGCAGACAGCGGGTGGCGCTCACACCCGACAGACGTACACTTCCATGCTGACCCAGTAGGACTTTGAGAGACATGACGTTTCCAAAGAAACCCACGAGGAAGGAAATAGAGTACAGGACGGTCAAAATAATGGTGGCAGGCTCTCGGATGGTGAGGAACAGCTGCCATTCTAAAGCGGCGTTATCCTGGAAGAAGAGGGTGCTGTTGAAGAAACTGGCTGATGAGGACCTGCTTGTGTTTTGAAGTTCACGTTGAAGGTCGTAGAGTTGAGTTGGTGGCTGATCTGGGGTCAGATTCATTGTTGTTTTCCCGTGATGTTGAGTGGGTGAACTATGGCAGAACTACATCAGATCTAAACTACATGTTAAGGATTGAAATGTTCTACCTTACTTTTAGGTACCAGAGTTTCCATTCATGGACGAAAAAGCTTGAAGACCATGTAAAACAGGATGATCTTAAATCCATGTTGTTTTGTCTTTGTCAATTCACAAGCCAGCGCACAATTCAGTCTTTTCTTCCTCACTGTATCAAATACAGAATTCACCTTTAGTTCCTCAGACAAGATGGATGGCTACAAAAGATAATTAGACCATCTGCTTTTTCTGAAATATCTCTTCTTCCTCTTTTCTTTGTTTTCTTCCTTCACACCTTAATGTCATCTGTATCATGTATAACCTGAAAAGGCACAGACAGACAGACAGTTATACACTGTAACATTACATTAATACTCTTTTGGTCACTATTTTGTTTTATGTATATAAAATAATACTAACTGTAATATATAACCAAATGTATGCTGGTGATTTTAATTTCAAGCGATAATTCGTTTACATCAAGATGGTTGGCTACAAAAGATAATTAGACCATCTGCTTTTTCTGAAATATCGCTTCTTCCGCTTTTCTTTGTTTTCTTCCTTCACACTTTAATGTCATCTGTATCATGTATAACCTGAAAAGGCACAGACAGACAGACAGTTATACACTGATGTGCTTGCATGCACATATAAATCTATTCACTGAAAAGGCAACAAAAACCTACAAGTAAAAGCTTTCCAAATCCTTTAATTTATTCATACTTTAGATCTCCTGCTGCTACATCCATTCATGTGCACATAAGGGCAACCGAGATTCCAACTTTAAAGGGCGAACACTAGGAAATGACAGAGAAAGGTTTTTACATTGTATAAATAGCTTTACATTCACACAATGCACCTGTCAAATTGACATGAACTCATGTTTATGTAGAGTCACGAATGGCACTGCATAGCCTGTAACATTTCATGCATTAATACTCTTTTGGTCACTATTTTGTTTTATGTATATACAATAATACTAACTGTAATATATAACCAAATGTAAGCTGGTGATTTTAATTCCAAGTGATAATTCGTTTACATCAAAACAGAATTATTGTGATTCAGAAGCAGCATTTAAAAGCCCTAAACACTCTATTAAAATAATATTTATTTTTCTAACTATACATTTAAAACAAAGACACATTTAGCACTCGACACAGAATACAGTTGATTTAACGCACATGCAGTTGAATTTGAAACAGGTACTTACCCAAACAATTAAAGGCTCTGAAGTATCTTCAAATTGGTGAAAAGTTAGGTCAAGATCAACGTATACATTTTCCACCAGATTTCCATTAAATCCAGCGCGGTGATGCTTCGGTTACCTGTTCACGACCTCTGGTAAAGGAGATGAGCTTTCGGCTGAGCTTCAAGCTTTAACTGTGCGTGATATTTGCGCGCATGCGCCTCCTCGCGGCAGCATAAAGTCACTGCCGAAGCCGCAATCGGTCATCAGCTCTGCCTCACTCCTCACTCGGTAACCTGCTGCCTTGACTGAAGCACGTCCAACTGCCCGAATGTCCAAATTAAATTTTTAGTTTGTGAAATAAATAGATGGAAAAAAAGTACAACCGCCTACCAGAACACCTCACACCAGTTTTATTTATTTTGGTGAAAAAACCCTCACTCAACCCACATTATAGTATCTTAGTAACGTTAGATCAAGTGTTTTTAACCCTTTTAAAGTACTTGAATTAATCTGTTGCGGCAATTATAATGTAGAAAGCGTTATATTTATATTACGATGTAGCTTACTACTACATTATTGATTTACTGTAAAAACTAGCTATATTGGCTCTCAGTTCGCCATTATAGTCTATGCCAGGGGTGTCCAAACTTGGTCCTGGAGGGCCGGTGTCCTGCAAAGTTTAGTTCCAACCGCAATCAGACACACCTGGGCTAGCTAATCAAGCTCTTAGTAGGCTTTCTAGAAACATCCTTGCAGGTGTGTTGAGTCAAGTTAGAGTTAAATATGCAGGACACCGGCCCTCCAGGACCGAGTGTGGACATGCCTGGTCTATGCTGTAGTGTACGCGTTGAAAATAATATAAGCAGAATACTATAAATTACACTTAGCATAGTATGGTTCCAAAATGTTAGAGATGTTTTAAAATGTATCAATAGCCTTATAATTTGTATATCATCCTCTATTAACATATAGCTATTTTTATTCAAATGCTACACTGGAGAATTGGCTGCCAATCATCAAAGATTTCTCTTGTGTAAAATGACAACACATCAGTAACTGAAAAACCCAGCTCACGTAGCTACTTGCTCAGACGTAGAGCTAGAATACCCGTGCAGATCTTGCCCATCCGGTAATTAACTCCCACTACCTTAATGTGGACTATACTTTCTCCTGTCAGCCCAATTCATTTGATGTTGCTTGTATTGAATTCATTATGCTGTAGTGTTTCCATTTTCTGGCGGCGACATCTGTGAATTTCCATGCTCCTTCTCTGCCCAGTTTCTCTTGGGTATTTCGCCATTATCAGATGTAATCACAAACTGTGACATAGTGATAAACGTCGCGGACAAAAATAAGGTACAGTACATTTGAATTTTTAAAAATATGGTGATTAATCAATTTATTTTCTCTCAGTGCTGGTTTCACCTGTCAAGTTTACCGTTTACCGCGAAAAAAAAATCGCGGGAGATTGCAGGATTTAAACAGGTACAGTAGGCAAACCGTCGCGTAGACTGAAGGCATGGGACAATGACCGTCTTCAAGGTATACCGCGGTTTGGAAAAGTCAAGGTTTTCATACTGCCAAAATTTTCTGCTATACAGTTCCTAAGGTGGGTGATGTTTTTTTATTTATTTGAGTTTTTTTTATTTAGTTTTTTAGGTGTAAATAGTATCTGTTTTGAAAAAAATGAAGACAGCAGAAGTCAATGATTTACTTGAATTATTCAGCCTGGCATGTTTACTGCCCTAAAATATTTTAAATGGTTCTCAAAAATATATATATATATTGTATTCAAAGAGGAAAAAGGTTTTTTTTTTTTTAGCCAGACATTTAAAAAGAATATATTTCAGAGCAGTAATCACACTACCGTCATACCATGAAACCGTGATATTTTTATCCAAGGTTATCATACCGTCAGAAACTTATACCGGCCCATGCCTAGTTGACTGATGTTTTCGAATTAATTACACATTATAAGTCTAAGGAAGTGACCTATACCATGAGCAGGTGAGAATTACATAATATTATTTGTTCAAGGTATTGTGCTTTTGTGTTTCTGGTGGTTCAGCTGAAGCCAGGCAGCCTACACTTAAAAAAAAAATTCTGCAAAACTGTTGCAAACAATTTATTTGTGTTGAATTTATGCAAACAAATTAAATTTAATAATGTTCAACTTAATTTGTTCGTTTGAATTCAGCCCAAATAAATTGTTTACAGCCACTTAATGTAAAAAAAAATTAGTAAATCCAAGGAATCAGCTTTGAATATTCTTTTTTCAGTGTATGGTCTCCTCTAATTTTAACCCAAGTCATTATTTGCTATGAAAAAGTGTTTTCATCACTCTACTGTATATTTTGATGACCATGACAGTATGTTAAGATAATTATCTTATGAGAAATTTCTTTAACACCAAATCGATGTCTGCACTAGCACTATTGATGTTCTCTCTGTTTAGTTTATAAGTGGCTTAAACGTTTGTGTAGCATTTCATGAACAACACAAGTTTAGACTACTTTCTCTATGGCATTTAAACATATATCAGTTTATTAACACCCCAACTGCATTTTTAGTAGTTGTACTACAACATGATTACTTTTAAAGTGTATGCCTGCTCACAGACTTTCATGCAGTTTTCAAACAAACAACTGTACAAATGCTCTTCAAGAACTTTGGCATACCTTCAAAGCTTCGATTTCGCACCTCCTTTTTTCATTTAGTTAGTTTTTTTGTAGCTCATATCTTGATAAACGCATACCTTAATAAAGTGATTTTCTCTGTTACCAGGCACTGATGCTCAACACCCTGCACCAGATAAGTTCATTTTAATATATTATTAAAACATTGAATCCAGGCTCAGAAAATCAAGTTTTCTGACATGTACAACATCTCGAATCACAAATGAAAAAACATAAAAAACATGAAAAAATCCATAAGAATTGTTATCAAAACATCAATTTATGACGAATCATTCGAATCATTCACATTTAGAAAGGAGTGAGTAGGCTCATCTGTTATGGTCTATACAATAGAAAGCTAACAATACGCTAGAAAAGAAAAAGTGTACATTTACAGAAAGAAAGGTTACTGTATGAAAATGTTAAGAAAGGCAGAATATTTCCTCCTCGTGTTTCCTTCAGAACATGCAACTGCATCGTACGGTACAGAATCATAGATCCGAACATTTGGATTGTCTCTATATGATGGTTAGTGGTTGAATACATACTGTAAAAAGACTTGTGTGTTTCAGAGCAGTTGTGTCTATTGAGTGTTAAGGTGCATTTTTATCCACTTGCGTTGAGTGTAAAACGACTCCAGTAATAATCTGCTTATGTGAAACGTAGTGTTGCATTGTTGCTTTTGTGTTATTTTGTGTTGTAACTAAGTGGTCAAAGCATGTCTGTGCATGAGATTCGAAGGTTAGGGATACAAGCCCTTTCCTGTTGGCATCTGAACACAGCGTCTATTTTAATTACGCGGAATGAAACCTCATTCGACAGGTGTCAAAATCATAAAAGTTACAGCATTATAGCATTTTCCAGTTTAAAACGACATTTCTACCTGCTAATGTCATTTATGATATTTATTCAAATCAAAGGAATCCATAAACACCTACGTTCAAGAATCAAGTCTCGAGATTGGCTTCGGATGCCACATCTTACGAACGATAACATTAGCTGTTGACTGGCGTCATGACAAACGTCGAAACACTGTAATGTCAGCCTGATGAGACTGGATGCAAGTAAATGAAACCAACAATACTGCACTTGGTAAAGACAGCTAGGTTATCTTACACTACATCCACACAAGTCTTACTTAGTGACTGCATGACAAGGAGGAACTTTCCTCAGTTTCATTGTCCCCATCAGAATTCGTTTTTTTTTTTAAATCCTTCTCCTGCGGAAAGGAGGCGAAACCACAAAAAGTCCAGATAGTGGCACACGTCCAGCGTCCATATTGCAGATCCATCAACACCACAGAGAAGTGTTTCCCCATAAAATGCGAAACAAAAATAAGAACAAGGCTGACCATGGTGAAAATAAAATCCGATTCACTACAAAACTAAAATCTCCTGATAAAAATAAAAAAAGTGAAGCCTGGACAACATGCCTAAAGCGAAGACGAAAATAACAATGTGGGGAGGCATTTCTCTTTAAGTCCAGGTATCCCTTCTTCGCCTTTTCCACTCCGCGCAGATTTTCCTCCGTTAGAAATATTCACATTTAAAGTGTGCACATACACACACGAGCACCCACAAGTGTATTCACAAATTCAAGTGATATGTCTACAAAACATGTACTATTATTTCATCACAGAGTTCATTGACGATTATTTTTTCTTCATCACTGCAGCTCTAAGCCACGGCAAAAGTCGCACTGCACTGTTACGGAGAAGATTAGTGCATCGAGTTTGTAGTGTTGCTCACTTTTTTTTGAAAGTACAAAAACACTATTTACAAAGAGCAAAGCTCGTGAGTTGTGCGGTTTTAAAACACACTCACTAATGCACAAGGCAAACGCTCCACTTGCGCAAACACACTCTTAATGTGCTGTGCAACTGTTTCCCTTCTACAATAAAATACTGGATCACACTTTACAGCAAAGATCCATTAGTTGATGTTAGTTAATGCAATTACTAGCATGAACTAAGAATGCATTTATTAAATATAGTTGAACATTTACTAATGCATTAGTTAGCGCACTGCTAACAATGAACAAATCATTTCACTAACATCCCAGCAAGCATTTTTGGTTTCTAAAAGATGTCTAATAGACGTCTAAACATAGTCATCTTGGCTAAAACCAGGCTAAATTTGGGCTGTCATTGAAAATCTATAAGACATCTAAGAATAGGTCAAAACAAGTTATCAAATAAACTGAAACGAATGACTACACATATAAAATAAGCTGTGTAGAATTATTATGAAAGTTCCTCCACTGACACATTTAAATAATGAACATTATAGTAAAAGTAATTTTTTAAAAGTTGAAAAAAGGGTCATTTTTTTTGAAATTAGTGATGGTGTTTAAGATTTTAAAGAAAATGGTACCTAAATATTTCCTTGACTATTATATTTTAGTTAGTGAGGTGCACTGTCATTCTACAAGAGTGAGTTGCAGGGGTATTTATCCCTGTAGATTTAAGAGTGAATCAGGTAAAAATTCTTTTTTGTGGACCAGCTCTGTTGCTTGGAATGCTTTGCCTGCAATTTTTAAAGATATTCAAGTTGAGAGCGTTTTTCGAAGGGAAATTAGGAAATGGTTGTTTTACAATTAAAGTTGAAGAGTTTTTTGTTGTGTAGAGTTGTTTGAGCTGATGATGTTTGCACTCCATTTATGATTTGCTCGTCCATTTTTTAAGAATCGAGGACCACAATGGAAATAAGCCTGAGGCTTTTTTGTGTATTTTATCCTCGACAGTTTTTAAAATATGCATGAATTAGTCTAACTGGACTTGTTTGTATATTTTGATAAAATTTTCAAATAAAATCAATCAATCAATCAAAATCTGTCTCTTTGACGACTAGTCTAGCTTTGGGCTATTCTTACATGTCTATTAGACCAAGCCCAAGCCCAAGCCCAAATTTAGTTTTCTTTTAGCCAAGCTGTCTACGTTTAGATGTCTATTACTAGTCTATTAAACACAAAATAGTTCGCTGGGATAGATGTAATATACACACTGTTCATTTTTGGTTCATGCAAGCAAATACACTGGCTGACATTAACTTGCAGAACCTTATTGTAAAGTGTTACCAAATACTGAATGTGCATAATGGCTCAAAGGCTTGATGGCTGTCAATTCACACTGGGTTACACCATAGATCGCACTGTACTGTAAATACAAAGAGTAGCCTTGTAAATCCACAAGTATGGAATTCAGTGAACTCATGAACATTTGTAAACGAGTAAACGTCTCCTTCAACATCGAATAGCAATGACGGACACCTTGTGTTGTGGCTGTAGTAGCAGAACGCTGCCATATTGTCAGGAACTGCAGAGAAAGCTCGAAGGCTGCATCATTAAAACCTAAAAACAGTGTAATTTTGCAAAATACTTAAAAATAGAACTCCATCATAAAATCAAATCATCTTAAAAATGACTGGTAAAAACCATTATCGTGGTCCTGCAGTCCTTGCCAATATGGCTGCCCTGAGAGACTCTCTTTTAGGGTAGTATGGGAGTTACTGTGCACACGACTGAGAGAGAGGAGTCCTCCAGAAGAGGGCAGTGTAGTTGCTGTGATGCGTTGGGGAGTAAAAAATGGCAGTTGGAATTAAGGTTTGGCAAAAATGGAGTCTTTAAAAAGCCAAAGCACATGAGTACGGGCGACTGATTCCGATCGGATATAAGGATGGTAGGGTGGATTCTGTTACCGGAGACAAACTTCATACTAGTGGACTTGACTAGGTAAATGGCTATTGGTTACATATTCGAGGGTGGTTAATGGATGGCGGAGTGGGGCCGGTGGATGGCTGAATTTGGTCGGCTATTTGGAGCTGAGCGGCTGGTTAGGTCTGGTCGCATGTTGGGCTCCAGGCCGTTCTGGGATTCTGTTGGCCTGGATTGGTCTGGGCGGCTGGTTGCCAGATATTTGGCCCTCATGCTTGAGGTGTACTGCAAGACAGGGTGAGAAAACAAGGGGAGGGAAGACACCATCAAATCATTCTGAAGAGTGTACTTTTTTTAGAGTACGATACAAAATGGCCAAAGATTCAAAGTGAGGAAATGTTAGCATCTATTTGAGCATTAGGACAGAGTATAGCTGTAGCGTCTTACAAACATGAAGCACATATAAATATGAACCTCATTCTGTCGATCTCACTAAATCACTCGCATGCGTAAACAGACAAATTGACAGTCATTTGGACAGCCTGATGGTATTTTTAAAGCCAAGAGTTACTGTGATGATGCATATTATCATAATGCGATAGGATACTTTTCTCCTTGAGCCTGGCTTCTGAGTGCAATTTCCATTACAAGAGTGCAATTAATGTAAAAATGATAATAAAAAGAATGACACCATGACAAATAGAAATAAAGACAGCAGTGGATAAATAAAACACATATAGATACAGAAAATGCAGCTATATGTGGGAGGATGTTAGGGGTGAGGTTATAATGTGAGACACTTTACAAACAGACATGCATGAGGGATGTTTCTCAGGTGGGTTAGAAAGAGACAAAATTCATGCATATTTTGAATCATAAAATCCAGAGAAGGAGAGACTATTCCATCATATATCAGCGATTCCAATTCTATCAGAAACAGGGATCGATAAGCAGCATCCTGGACCATGACGTTATTGAGAAACTGGTTGTTGGGTGGTCTCTCCAGTCTGGAGTTTGAATACGCATGCGTCACGTCCAGGGCCCATAAACGAAACAAAAAAAGAATCAAAAGGAAAAACACCTAGAAAGTAAGACTGAGTGAGAGCGGCGTTTAGAAGAGATAAAAGTGTTCTCGTTTTCTGAACTCAAACCAACGGGAGGATAAAGGATGTCCTCACATGCCAAGTCTGATTAAAAGAGCTTCCCTGCCCTTTCAAAAAGAGTACCATGCTCCCTTATTCACCGCGCATGTACCAGGAGAATTGTCTGGTCTCATCTCGGGCTATACATGCAATCATGCAATCTCCAGGATTCTGTCAAACCCACTTCCACTCAGTGAGGGGGCCTTGAACTAAAAATAAGTAGAAACATGAATGCCATTTCTGAGGAATAGTCTACCCATAATCTAATGGCCTTAACCCCAAAACCATACAATGGTCTCCCATAGAACACAAAAGGAGAAATTTTGAAAAAAAATATTCATGCAGTTTTTTCATACAATGCATGTGAATGGAAATGGACACTTTTAGGTATCAAATTGACAAAAAGCGCCTTTAAATTGCCCTAAAAGTAGTCTGAACAAACCTGGTAATATATTAAAGTCTTATAAATAGCTTTGTATGAAGAATATACTCAATTACAGAAAACCTTCCCTCTTTTTACATCTAATAGTGTTGTTATCGGATTACAAAAAATTCTATTTATGCTATTCTGAATATTTGAAAGCATTTCAGTACTCGTTTTCCACTGCACCAATCCATTGGTACAATTCTACTTCCTCTCTTTGTTCTCTCAGATGTATTTTTTAGATAGATTTTATTGCAGATTGGCTTTATGAAGCATTTGTATGCAACTCTTTGCATTCATGAAATAAAATAGTATACTTATTATGAATTCCCCGTGGTTATTGAATATTCATTTTACAAGGTACACTATGGCTTCAAACTATTTTAATTTAGGCTTGGCCTGTTTACACGTCTTTCACAGAGCTTTTTTTGTCATATTTGGACCATGCGTCCTTCCCATTGGCATTTACATTGATTGTATGGAAAAGAAAACCGTTCATTTCACATTCCAAGGAAGAAGAAAAGCAAATGATGACAGAAATTTGGCTGGTGTACCTTTTTTTTTTTTTTTTTTGTGGCGGAGACGACTTGTAGTTAGTGTCGCATACAGGCTGCCAAAATGACCTTCGAGACTCTTTATATGTGTGTTTGAGATTACAATGATCATCTGTTTGCTAAATCTATCCTAAAAGCTAAGTTTTACAGTTGTCAAAGCCTGCGAATACCATATATACTCATCAGTAAAGGCCTGTTTCACACCAAGAACGATAACAATATTTGAGTATATTTGACAACTGAACCATAACTGTGTGTTTATTCTAACCGACTGAACATGAAGTGGCCTACTATTAGTTTAGATTTTCTTAAAACGCCAAAAAAATGCAGATGACTGGGAAAATGAGACCAAAGAATTTGGGACACAATTTTGTCTGCAGTTTCAAATGTGTCAGTCATTCCAGTCCTAAAGAATTAGTTTGGCATGGAGTGTTGTATCTGTCTCTATCTGGATTTTTTTCTGAAATGTTATTTTTATAGTTCTCTATACTGTATGTAGTTATCTTAAATTATCTTAAATTTACAAGTTTTAGAAATGTCTAGTCAGCATTTTTGTTCTTGGTGTGAATAGTCTTTAAGATGCATGCATAAAAACTGTCACAGTAACATCCTGTAAACAATTTAGGGCCACTACAATCAGTGTATGTCAAGAATGGGGCAGAGTTCCATCTGATTTCATGTATGTGTGAGTCAATGTGTGAGACTGCGCTTAACTGTGACTGTGCATCTACAGACATGTGGTAGAGTGTTTGTGTAAATGTGCTTGTGCACTTACTGACGGCGGGGGGGATTCTCTGCCAATGAGTGGCGTGTTCTCGCACCGAGGGGTCTGAAAGTTAGCATTCTGGCTCCTGCGTCACAAACGAGACACCAGTTACTCTGACTCCCTCTTCATGGGAGGGATGTCCACACCGCGATGCTCTAAACTTTACAAATCTGACAGAAAGCTTTGAACTGCAGGGTAGGAGTAATGCGCAAAGCCATTAAGTGATACCACTATGCACTATATTGAATCATATCCATTGGATGGATATCGTTTGGATTGAGTAAAACGCATAGCATAAGCTGAAATATCTACTTAGAGTTTTTCATGCCATAATATGTTTGCCGTTTAGAAACTTATAATAGATAGTTTTATTTATTACAACTAAGGATGCACCGAAATTTCATAAATTTTTGGGACAAAGTTTTTGAAAAGCTAAAATCACTGAACAAAACAGAAGTTTTCTCTGATGGTGCCTTTTGAACCTTTTGAACATTTTCATGCCATGACATGGATACAAATTCAATGTGTTAAATGTGTTGGCTGATAATATTTGAATCGACATTGATATAGATGTATCTCTGGATTGAGCGTTTAGTTGGCGATAGGGATGGGCGGATCGATCCTGAAGTATCGATATTTTCGATACCGGGAATGTATTAAAAGGATCAATCCTTAAGTAAAAGTATCTATGTTTTTTTGGGGTTTTTCTTACTGAGTGATCAGAGATTTTGAAATATCTAAATAATTATAGGGCCACATATTATATAAATATTTATTAAAATAGGAACACGAATGGAAACTATAATCCCATTCGCTGTATCCGCTGTATCTCCACTAATGGGTCAGCGTTATCCCACAGCACAGTGGTACAGACACCACACACACCCAGCACGGGTTGGAAAACTCGAGAGCGGAGCTGTCGACATCATGACTGAACGTAAATGAAGTATAATTTGGAGTTATCGTAAAAGTAATCGGCTAAAAGGGGATGAATGTCAACATTCTGTTGTTCCTTCACAAAAACCTGGAAACTGATTAAAATCAGGAAGCACAAATGAATATTGCAACTTCAATTTAAGATTCAATCTAAAGTTTGGCTGCTTTGACCTTTAAACAAGTTGAAGAAATTCAGTTCTGCGGTGTATTATTGTTTATTATACATGGTGCTGTTTAGCCAATTATATTCCTGTAATTTTAATAAATGTAAAAAAATAATCATGTGTTTTATTTAATAATAATAAATAATAACAATAATAATAATAATAAAGGTGATAAACATTTTTTTAAAAATCACTATGAAATATTCCATTTAAGTATTGATAATATTGATTTAACTATCGATATCGCTGATATTTGTCTTGAAATACTTGGTATCGGATCGGAAACAAAAATATTGGTATCGCCCATCCCTAGTTGGCGCAAGTCAATATTTAAAATATTGTAAATTTTAAACTGACCAATATTTAAATGTCCTGCCATTCAGAAACCACAAGAAGTTTTTTTTTTTTTTTAATGCATGTTTCAACCACAGAAACATGTCAGTTAATCAGCTCATAAACAATAATGTTACATTTTTACATGAGGAAAGCAATTCAGTGTCTTTGTTAGTTAGCTAGAATAAACTAAAATTATAATTTTGGTGTGCAGGTAAAATTCCTTAAAGGTGATTTATGCGAATATTGTTAATATTTGAAAATACCAAAGGAAAGACGCCCATAACCCAATAAGGCCTTGTCCCTTTTTGAAATCTCAAATGTCTTTAGAGTGCTTTGGGAAAATAGTGTTCAAAAGTGTTTTTCAAATATTGCTTAGTCAACATTTAATAATAAATTAAAAGCCTGATAGTAACAATAAGGTTTTGCAATTTTCGGTTTTAGCTCAGAATCATTTCGGTGCATCACTTTGACTAACTTCTAGAAGTAAAACCCATGCAGTTTTAACAACTGATCTTAAACCTACTGTAAATATAGCAAAGCCCATGCAGTAATCTATGCTAGCGAGCCTATGCTACAGGAGCCGTAACAGCGGCACGGTCCCTCAGATCCAGCCCATGCATTAGGATGAGGTTAGCGTGGCTACACTCACATGTACTCAGTGACTGGTGCGTTGCTGACAGTGTGTGCCGCAGCGGGGAGACTAGCCTCACTGCCGTAGGTGCTGCTGCCACAGCTGTACAGGCTAGGCATATGCACGCGATACAGGTTATCATGCGGCGCTCGCGAGCCGAGAGTGGCCGAAGTCTCATCACCGTCCTCCTCCTCAGACCTTCAGACAAATGAGCACAGGTCAAACATGTGCCCCTGGGTCAGAGGGGAGCGCAGAAGGGCTTCTCCTTCACGCCATTCCTAATTAGACTCTACAGCATATTGATGGGAACTGCCAAGATTACATGATTCATGCATCTGTTTTCTCTATTTTCCATTTACATGGAAAAAGGGGAAAGTTCATTTAGGAGTGCATTTTTCAAATATGTGTGGGAAGTATAAATCCAATTTAGTAGTAAAACTACAACCCTAAATCAGAAAAAGTGGGGACAATATGGAAAACTCAAATAAAAAAGTAGTGATTTTGAAATTTTCTTTGACTTGTATTTCATTGCAAACAATACAACAAACATTATTTAATGTGTTCCTCGCGATTTTTATTGTTTTTTCCCTCCAAAATAAACACTGATTCCAATTTTGGTTCTTGCAACACATTTCAAAAAAATAGTTGGAACAGTAAAGCATTTACCACTTTGTAATGTTGCCATTCCATTTCACAACACTTAAAAGACGTTTAGGGACTGAAGACACCAAGTGATAAAGTGTTTCAGGTGTGATTTTGTCCCATTCTTCCTGCAAACAAGTCTTAAGGTGGACAACAGTCAGGGGTCTTCATTGTCGCATTTTGAAGCGCAAAATGTACCACACATTCTTCATTGGAGACAGGTCGGGACTGCAGACAAGCCAGTCAAGTACTTGTATCCTCTTCCAATGCAGCCAGGACTTTTCAAAACCACATTCTGCACACATTACATAGTCTTGTTGAAATATGCATGGACATGCCTGAAAAACATATTGGAAAAGTATATTGTGCTCCAAAATCTCTATGTACTTTTCAGCATTAATGGTGCAGTCACAGAAGTGCAAATTACCTTTGCCAGGGGCACTGACACAACCCCATACCATTACAGACCCTGACTTTTGGACTTGTTGCTGGTAACAGTAACAGCAGGATGATCCTTCTTCTTTGGTCTGGATCACACAGTGTCCATTTCTTCCAAAACAAAACCTGAAATACTGATTAATCTGACCACAGTTCATGTTCCCACTGTGTGATGGTCCATGCTAGATGTCTTCGAGCCCAGAGGAGTCATGGCGCTTTTGGACACTGTTAACTCTGTTAAGTTTTAATTGCCATTTGTGGATGCAACAGGATTTTGCAGTACTTGACAAATGTTCATCAAAGTAGTCCTGGGTCCATGTTGTGATATCGCTTTGCAGCATAGATCGATGATGCAGATAAAAAGATAGATTGATGCAGTGCCGCCTGAGGGATTGGAGATCACGGTGGCTCATCTTAGGCTTGCACCCTTGTACTTTATGCACTGAAATTCCTGCAGATTCCTTGAATCTTTTAATTATGTTTTGCACTGTTAAAGGTTAAATATCCAAATGTCGACCTATCTTTCTTTGAGGAACATTGTTTTTAAATATTTCAATAATTCTCTCACGAATTTGTTGGCAAAGTGGCGATCATCTGCCCATCTTTGCTCCTAAATGACTAGACCTTTCCTGGATGCTGCTTCTGTACCAAATCATAATCACATCATTATTTAACCAATTTACCTGATTACTAGCCCTGAACTGCTGCTGACCCAACTTTTTTGGAATGTGTTGCAGGTCTGAATGATAGGAAAGGATGTTTATTTACAAATGAAATGAAGTTGACCAGACAAAGCATGAAACATTTTGTGTTCATATTGTCTGCAGTAAAACACAAGTCAAATAAAATTTGGAAAATCACTATTTTCTATTTATTTGCGTTTTCCATACCATCCCAAATGTTTCTGATTTGGGGTTGTAAATCTTACTCAACCCTAAGCAGGGGTTTTCAAACTAGGGTATGGGGATAAAAGAGAGTAGTGTGGGGGTCAATGGAAATATTTGGGGAGAAAAAAAAATGTAAAGCAAACAAATAAATAAGTGAAACAAAAATGCTAATGAATGTATCGTTATTTATATAAAAATACTTTATATAAAATATATTACTTGTCTCTATTTTTTAAAGAAATAACAAAAATTTTGGTAAACAGTCTAATAGCTAAAATAGCAAAAATATAATTAATGTAAATGTAAAACATTTGATTTAAAAAATCTGAACATAAAACAAATAATAAATACAAATTAAAATAAAATAAGTAAATAAATACAATACTATAATGAGTAGAAAATGATTGAGCAAAATATTTCCTAAATAAAGGTTAATTATACAAGAAACTACATATTCTAGAATGGGGTCCCATGTATGATGATTATATTTAAGGGAATATATATGTGGAATCTAGAAGAATGAACCCCCCTGACCTAGAGTCACTGCATGCATTCAGATCAACTCTCATTCAACTCCATGTGCCATCCATTACACTGAGGAGAACAAATCACATTCTTTTAGCCAACCAAGTGTGTTTTGGACATACTGCATAAATGTCAATGATGGTAATTAATAAATTCATATTTTGAAAAAAAGAAATTCACAATTTCAAAATATTCAATTGAGAAACATCTTTTAAATAGTGTTATTTCACATGATACTGTTTTTTATTCAAAAATGATTTTTTTTTAAATGCAGCCTTGATAAAGCATAGGGATTTAAAAATATATATATTTTATATATAAAATCTTGCCCCCAGAACTTTAAGTTAAATTAATTATATTAACAACTCTTGACTTTAAAGTCACTTTCAATATAGATGATTTTATGCTTAGTCAATATATTGACTTTAAACTTATCATCAATTAGTCTAACTGCCAGCCGTTCTTCTTTATTTAAGATGTGTATATTAGATAAAACATTTTTAAAAAACACATTTATACATGTTACCCAGGACCACAAAACCCCCAGTCATAAGGCCAATTTTTGTTTTAAATTGTGATATTTACATTATCTGAAAACTGAATAATTAAGCTTTCAAATGATGTGTGGTTTGTTCAGATAGGGCAATATTTGCTTGAGACACAACTATAAAAATATCTAAATATTGAGACAAATCACCTTCAAATTTCTGAACAATGCATATATTACTAATCAAAAATTTTGTTTTGATACATTTTTGGTAGGAAATTTACAAACATGAAACATGATCTTTACCTAAAGTAAGTGTAAAGTTAGAAAATTATATAAGTTTGAATTTTGAATTTTACTACAAAATATCTGTGCAACTTAACACTGGTTTTGTGATCCAGGGTCACTAATATATAAGTAAATAAACTCTAAACAATACTATAGCCATAAAGGAATAAAGCCAAAATAATGCAATTCAAGAGAACTTAAATAAATAAATCTACATAAAACTACTATTGATGTCCAACTGCACGTCCAATGGATTGTCCTCATTGAACGTCTGAAGTCATGCATTAAATCAAGAAACAACCACCATGAGTCAGATTTAAAACGTAAAGGGGTTTAAAATAAAGAAATAGAAAAAAAAAGTGGATCTGTGAAGGTGTAGATTTGGATGCCACTTATGCTCAAAAATACCCTTATTAATGTGTAACTCTTCCAAACCACTCGTCAACCACATCACCAGCATGTTTCAATGATGATGATACTCTTCAACAAAAAGAAGCACATCAGCCCTGCTTGCAGTTTCATAAGAGTCCAAAGGGAGGCAGCGTCTTCCAGCAAAATACAGCAGTCTGCCTTTGCGCCGAATTTGAAAACGGGACTCTTTGTTCTTTCCTTTTGCATAGAAACACATGCACTAGTGCTGTACCACGAGTCGAATAACAAACCTCTATCATACTCCTTTTTCAAAATGTACTACAGTTTTTCTCCCGTAAGCAAGCAATATTTAGGTTACCCATTAAGCGCTACACAGCGAGTGTGTCTCTCACACGTACAGTACTACAGGGCAGTGGGTTTTCCAAATCTATGACACGCAGAGGGATGGATGACAAGACAACAGAAGCTACACACAGTCATGAGAAAGATGATTAATATGTGAAAACAGAAGGAGCAGATGTGAAAATAAAAGCATTAAACACACATGACTGGCGGACAGTTCTCTGTTCATCAAGTTGACCTGTGTTTAAAGCAGTTTTTCCCTCCTCCGGCCACCCCTAATGTCATTTTTGGCCCATTTTCCCTCTCACCTCTTGCTCTGCCAGGTGTGTGGCACACTGCAAACGATGGAGCTAAACATTAGTGCGGTGACGAACGAGAACAGGACCAGATAAATGAGGCCCTCGACTCCATCATAACACAGTCCGGTCAGAGCCTGCACGTAGTCCTGCGAGACAGACAGAAGAATTGCTTAGGCGGCAAAATTTTATTCGCACAGGAAGTACTAACACAATCATGGTAAGTAATACATGGGTTTTCTTTGATTTTCAGACACTTTTATGTCCCGAAGGTTTGTTTTTTATTCTCAAATTTAGTTTTTTTCTAATTCACTACCTTTTAAAAGTTTAAGTTATGGTCAAGTTAGATTTTTTAAGTATATTGTGACCACTGGGCCTACAGTTATTTCATAATGCATCAAGTAAAATTGTGTACTACTTTTGAGTAAGTGGGATTGGGTGTGCTTACACTTGTTGTTGTTTTTTTGTTGCCTTGATTACTTCTATTTGTTAGTGATTTTGGAAAAAAACACCTACTGTAGCAAATGATAAAATGTTAATGAAATAATGAAATTCAGATTTCTTCTCATTATTAATGTCAGAGTCCCTACAGTTTTCATTTGAACATTCCATACTTTGCCAGACTCAAATTTACAAACTTTTCTACAGATAATCATTGGATTAGAGATCTTGTGTACCACCTTACAATGGAGAAGATTCGGTACTCCACCAAAGGTTGCAGTCATAAATTTAATCTTATTTGGCAGCCAGTGCTCACATATATAGAGCAAATGGATCCAAACTTAATATTTGCAGTTTATTTGTTTCTCGCATTTTTTTCCTTCCCTCCATTTTATTTCATTTTAATTTCTATCTAAATTATTTTATTTCTTTATTTTACATTTGCTAAGTCTATTGTGAATTATTGTCTGCGTATATCTGTACAATAGGTGGGTGAACATATAAGGGAACTTTTCTCTACTTGTATTGTATGTATGTATATACCATGACATGATTAAAATTGCGCATGATATATTGTATAGAAATGGTGCAGTGGGGCGGGGGGCTCTGTTGGAGCAAAGATAATTTGTCTCTGTTTTTCAAATATTTTTGAAATTGATGTTGTATTGGCCAAAATGTTAATAAAAAAATCTGAACAAAAAAAAAAACTTCTCTACAGATTTTCCAGACTATAATTAACTTCTGATAAACAGTTTTAAAATTCAAGTTGCACACTGAGTCTCTGTTATGTTGCCAAATAATTGTATCTAGCTATAGCTCATATAAGCAAGTTAGCACCAAATACAATCTAGTTCAAGGCACAGCATTTTATTAAAACTGCAATACTAAAACAATGCAGTGTCGTTCATTCTTGTTGTCATTCATTTATTCATATTCTTATCTGCTTAGTCCCTTTGTCTATCAGGGGTCACCACAGCGGAATGAACCGCCAACTTATCCAGCACGTCTTACGCAGCGGATGCCCTTCCAGCTACAACCCTTAACTGGGAAACACACATACACTCTTGCACACGCTCACATACACTATGGCCAATTTAGCTTATTCAATTGACCTATACCACATGTCTCTGGACTTGTGGGGGAAACCGGAACACCCGGAGGAAACCCACGTGAACACAGGGAGAACATGCAACCTCCACTCCAGAAATGCCAAATGACCCAGCCAGGGCTCAAACCAGCAACCTTCTTGCGGTGAGACGGTTGTGCTACCCACTGTGCCACCATGCTGCCCCTCATTCTTGTTGTCATGGAAATTTAAATAACTAAACGCCTTCAACGACTACAGTAACTGAAGAGATGTTCATGTACAAATTATCAGGCAACAAGAAAACGAAGCTGAAGTCTTTTGCTTCAGTGGCTGTTAGCTACAGTAAGATTGCTTGTAAGGACTTTAAATAATGCCTTTTGTGACTGTGTAAAAAAAAAAGGTGTAAAATTGACAAATAAATAAAGGGTTTATGGAAAAAATCTGATTTCATAAATATATTTCATTTGTATTCATAAGATGAATAAAACTCTTATTCTGGAAACTTATTCTGTTTTTTCCAGTCGTGACGTATCCTAAAATCAAATTACATACTTCTCCAAACTGAATGGCAGCAAACAGTTGAGCTGGAAGAAAAGTAATTGTAAGACCTCTATTGCACATGGCATTAAAACATTGTGCATATTTAGCAGACAATGTTAAAGAAATATTAACAGGGTCTCGTCATAAAAGTGGTCAAATCCATTCAGATAGCCACAAAAATGACCTCATCTATTCATGATCCAAAAGACCTAAACATATCTTAATACCACGTTTAAACAGGGCCTAAGACACTGATACTAAAGTAAAGGGGTAAAGTGAACCAGCTACATTTTTCCTATTTTAATTTTGTCACTACACAGATTTGGCAATGTAAACACATCACAAAAACAGCAAACATTTTTTTTTTTACTTTACACAAAAGCCATGTACCATGTGCAGGCTCCGACAGTCGACCAGGGCAGTAAGATGGTGGAGGGAGACTTCAGTGGAGTTTAACACCCCCTGCATCTCCTCAAGATTACTCTAGAGAGACAAAAAAACATGAACAGATAAACATCCACAGATCGAGACCAGCCATCCTCAAGCTCACTCTCAAAAACATCCGCAATCTCACACCTTTGTCTTGGGGAAATCTCTGATAGCTGAACGCAAGAGCTCAGAAACATCGTCCTGCATCTCCACGAGGGCTTTGTGGCTCCCAGAGAGTTTCTGCAAATCAGACGAACCATGTATAATTCATGAAAGAGGACTGGAGAGGGATGATGAGACAGAGAACGGAGTGTAATTAAGTACCTGCTGAAATGGGTTGGTCTGTCCCATGCTGCACTTCAAATAATACTGCAGGATATCTATCATTAAAGATGAGCACATGTTTAACAATGTTTTACTCATAATCACGTAATGATATTTCTGAACACCTCCTCATCTTCTATTCTTCAACACCAATAAATTAATCATATATACATATAGATTTATTGTTAAAATAATTCAACGCAAAAACAAAACAGCTGATGCAAACAAACAAAACTCAGCAGTAAATCTGTTGGCAGCGTCGCATGCATCTGCCTCCCTTGAGTCACTGTGACCTGCTAGTTCATTATTTACTAAGCCATCTGGCTGAGATTACTGACAATGCCAACTAGCGCAATTTGTTAAGATATCAAGTTTCTATTTTGTGTTTATGTGCGAGTGTATGGGTGTAAGTGAGAGAGGAGACTGTGAAAGCTCTAGATCAATCTGAACTCTGTTACTGTGTTCACGTGCTGGAAAGAGAGAGGAAAGAGGGGATGAGATGAGCATTAGTGAAATGACCTCAGGCGGAGGTTTAATGATTAATTAACCTCAATCATAGTAGGAGCAGATGGATAAAACGGACTCAAAAAAATCCAGGTGCTGGCCAAAATAATAGCAATTTTTTAATAGTGATTTTTAATATATACAGTCAAGCCTGAAATTTTTAATATCACTGACAAATTCTTACTTAAAGTTACTTTTATTTAAACAGCAAGTTTTTTTTTTTGACTGGAAATGAGACAGACTTCTCCCAAAAGAAAATAAGACGATGTACAAGAGGCATCACTGTGGAAAAAACATATATTTCTTAGCTTTTTTTAACCTTTGTTCATACCCCTGACAACTTCTGCCACTTTTTGTTCAATCTCGGGCTTGACTGTATATATTTTGTATCTTTGTTTGGTTATAAATACAGTTGGAGGCACTATTATTTTTGTTCTCTCGCGAAAAAAAACTGCAGATTTACATGAAAAACAAGAAAATAATAAATTTTAAGGTCAATATTATTAGCCCCCTTAAGAAATTATGTATTGTTTTGGCTACGGAACAAACCACTGTTGTCCAATGATTTGCTTAATTAACTTTATTTGCCTAGCTGTAATGTAATTTAATGTCTATTTATATAGCTGTTTACCATGTATGGCCATAGAGCCAATTCATGGATCGGTAAGGGCCGATGGAGGAAATTTGATCAGGACAGAGGGTTGAAGTGCCATAGGATTCTTAATGACCTCGGTTTAACGTCTCATCCGAAAGATGGTGTTCACTGACAGTACAGTGTCCCCTTCACTCTACTGGGGCATTAGGACTCAAGCTGCCTTTCACTGCACACGACATTTGGACACGACTGTCGGAATACGCCCCCTTGTGGCAGTCGCACAGAATTTTCAGTGTTGTCGTGCACCATGGGAGAGAAGATGATTCTCGTGGTGTCCGAAATAAAGTGCAAAAAGAGCCTTTATTCTCAGTGCGTTCACCATGGTTGAATGAATACTAGAAACTCATAGACCTCAAAAACTTTTGGAGGGAATGTGGAGACAGCATTAAAAATTATAGTTTGTATTACTCATTTATGAATATAAATGTTTTTTTTTTAAATATATTCTGATTTTAAAAAATAACAAAAAACTCTCATCAAATTTCTCATCTCGGGCATGGACCTGCTTGGACAACACTGGAATACATCATATCCGGTCGGCTGGTCGAATACGGTTTAGTAGCAGGCGTTATTTTATTTTATCTCGATATTTTAATGGATCCGCAGCTCAGATCGGATCTAAATTTCTGCATACGGAGATGATCGGAACTCCGTGCAGCTCCCAGACTACTCTCCATTGGAAATGAATGACTTCCGGTCTGTCGCTGGTTGTTTGTCGTATGCAGTGGAAAGGCGGCTTCACACAGACCGCATGTTGAGCACGCACTGTTGGCCTCACTAACACCACTTCCAACAGCAACCTAGTTTCGCATCCAGGTATTGACCAGGCTCAGCCCTGCTTAGCTTCAGTGAGTAACCGGTCTTGGGCTGCAGGGTGACATGGCTGTTAACCTAGATAAGACTTTACATTACATTGCATTTCAAGCTGAATACTAGTATCTTGTAAAATATCCAGTAAAATATTCTGTACGGTCATTATGACTAAATAATTTAGTTTTTAGAAAATAGTTATTAAAACTACGTATTATTTTCAAAAATGTGTCAATTTCACATGAGGGCTGATAATCTTGTCTTCAGTTATATTTTTATATGCTGGTTTGGTGGTGCTCTTATGAATTAATTATATATTTACGCGGATTAATATTATTTTGAAAACTGTGATACTTTTATTCCAGATAAATGAAGCAAATTTAAAGAATCCTTGATAAATAAAATTATTGTTTCTTTAAAACTAAATCTGATCAAAAATGAATCAAAAATGAATATGCAAAAGGAAGTAAATACACAGGTATCATTATTTACAGACACACCTGCAATTCTACTTCAAAACGAATGCGTTCAGTGGCAAATCATAAGTGCCTATGCAAATGAGAATGAGTGCTGATTGTGAATGTGTTAAGTAGAGGCTGAGAGGGTCATGAATCGCATCCCCTGTGGGAACTAATTAGCAATGACATTCATGTCTGTCCAGGAAAGCCAAGGTCTGAGAGCGGGATACAAAACCTGCTTTGTGCAGAAACACCCTTTAAGAAAGACTCCTCTGCATAGCAATGCTGCAGGACGTTTCAATGAATGAATGAAAGCGTCTGTGAACGTACACAGTTTCTGAGGGGAGTATTGAGTTCAAAACTTGATATGCGACGACATGTGCTGCTAATTCAATGCATACGATTTAATACTTCAGTCTCATCTCTCGTATCACACACAGTATGTATTGGCAGTTGGCATACATACAGTATCTGTTATAGTTATTTATCTTAATTTTAATGAATCAATGTCCATTTTTAAAGCCCAAAAATTGATTTTCAGATTTCATTAATCAATTTATGTACCTAAATACTGTTTGGCTTGCCAGAAAATTATAAAGCAACGTTTATTTCACTTTTATCTTTGCTCTATTCTATTTAATGAGGCTTGCTATTGTTTATTAAATGTTATGCATGATTCCCTCCACTACAAAATCATCTCTATCAATCTAAATGAATCACTTATTTCCAAATGTTATTTAAAATATAATCAATTATTTCCATATATTATTTCCAATTATTTCCAAATCAATCATCTGGTGAAATTGGATTTAATTGTCTCTTAATATATATTGTAGAAAAACTAAATATGGCATTTTCAGATTTATAGCCCTACAAGAAATTTAACCAATAATTGCTGTTTTGTCTATATATAGGATAAAAAACCATGAACGAATGAACATCATATGCCTCCTAGTTGCTCAATCAATGTTTAAGTCACATGAAAACGTCAATATAAGGAATATACAGCTTGTTAATTAGCCACTGTGTAAATTATTATAGTGGAGTAGAAACTATTTTCTACTTAGAGATAAAAATGTTAATGTAAACATCTAAAATATAATTAGAACTGCCTTAATTGACGTATTTTTGTGGCAATTTTTATATCTACAAACACACAGCAATTAAATATAATAGTTTGGGCTTAATTGTAGAGTTTAATATTTTAGCAATGTGCAAGTAATAAAGCTATATAGATGAAATTATTTTAAAATCCGTTTAAAGCAACAATTTTAGTAAGTAAAAAAGGAACAAACTTTGTGTTGAGTTTCCCCCTATGCTGTACTTAAAGCCTGAACCGTTGTTGTTGTGTATTATTACACCCCATAAGATATTTATAATTTTCTTTATGGTATATATATGTTTTTTTTCTTCGATCAGAGCTTTGTCGCAACCATTTCAATGTCCAGTGAACCTTGTTTAAACTGTGCGAAAACAAATTAAACAGACCTGACTTGGGGGAGCACATACCTTGGTTGATAACGGCGTTCTCACGTGTCACTTTGGTGATGTAAGAGTCAGGAGAAACACAAAAATCACTGGCACCCTGAGGAACAGAACAACAAATAAAACACCCACATACACAAAGCAAAAGCTCAAATACTATATACTGGCAAAAGACAGAAACAGTTGCAAGATTATAGATGAACTGAGAAATCACAATTTGTGCATTTAAAATAAAAAACATGATTCTAAAGACAACAAAATAATTTGGCGTAACAATGCAAATATCCAAGTATTCGAAAATAGTATAAATATCTAAAAACTCTTCAACCGATAAGCATTTTATAGACAGATGTTAAGTCAAAGTTATGTGGGTTTTTCCTTAATAAAGAAAAATAATCTGCTAATTAGGACAAGTAAAATAATACTGTTTTTAGTTTGAAATAATATTATTTTACTTAACTCATTGGCAGATTCATTCGCTTGTTTTACAAAAAAAAAAAAACATTTAATTTAGATTTTTTATTGTTTCTGAAAACAAAACATGTTTTTGCCTAGAAAATGTTTTTTTTTTAGATATTTGGACTAAAACAATACAAAAACTAAAAAATCATTTTTGAAGTGTTAACATTGATATGTATTTTAAATGTTTATCTTTATTGCTGCTTTTCTTGACTGTTTGACGCCATACTGTGACTGAATAATAATAATAATAATAATAATAATAATAAAGTATGTTATAATCTGCATCCAGCTGTTTTTCTTTCTGTCAACATAAATTACAGCTCAGACTATTTTTTGTGAATAATTGTTTTTTTTTTCCATGTAGTCATATAAAAAGTGGGATTATCTAGGCTATATCTAGGCAGTTGTTTCTGCAGAATAAAATGGAGAATTGTCTTAAAATATATATATTATGGTGTAAGCAATACAGCTACAGCAAATAAAACAATTCATGCCTGTTTTAGATTAGTAGTGTAGGAATAAGGAAGGACTGACGATAATTTGCTCCCTAAATTTGGATGATTAGTCCCCTGAAGGCTCGGGCCTGATAATAAGCCTCAGCACTGATAATAAGAAATGATAATAAAAAATTATTTGCACTGTATTTTCATAAAAAAAAGATCAGCCTTGATGAGTATAAGATACTTCTTTCTAAAACTAATACAAATTTTGCTGACCTCAAACTGGTGTACGTACTTATTTCATTACATATAATGGTAGCACTAATAATATAATAATATAATCTGCTTCTAGTGACTCTCTTTAGATTTCTACAGAGACAAAGAGAAATTACCATGAAGGTCAGTAGAATCAAAGATGCAAAATTTACTCACCACAGCAAAAGAAAACTCAAGCCCAAGTGAAGCCCAGCTGATAACCAGCGTCAGCACACCTAGAAAACAAACCCTGAACAACAGAAACAACGCAATTAATTAGCACAGAAAATATTTTGAAATCAGTATGAAAGTGTTTAATGAGTTGCATGTATAACAGAACACATACTACAACTCCAAATCAAAACAAGTTGGGAGGGGAGAGTATAAAAAATGCAAATAAAAAGTAGTGATTTCTTAGGAGTTTTTACTTGACTGGACTGTCTGCAGTCCCGACCTGTCTCCATTGGAGAATGTGTGGCGTATTTTGAAGTGCAAAATTCGACAATGAAGACCCCGTACTGTTGCCCACCTGAAGACTTGTTTGCAAGAAGAATGGGACAAAATCACACCTGAAACACTTCATCACTTGGTGTCTTCAGTCCCTAAATGTTTTTTAAATGTTGTGAAAAGAACCAACATTGGAAGACGTGTTTATTTTGAGAAATAAATATATTTAAAATGATCATGTTTGTTATATTGTCTGCAATGAAATACAAGTCAAAGTAAATTTAGAAATCCCTACTTTCTTCTTTTATTTGGGTTTTCCATACCGTTTCCACTTTTTCTGATTTGGGGTTGTAGATTGTAATCTCCTTTTACTTTTGTGGAGTCATCTTTAAGTAGTGAGACTAGTCAGATATGCACCTAGCTATTATTCCTGTCACCAAAGCCTAAAAACGTCTGCACTGCTGATGGACTTTTTTTTCCTGGTCAGTTTCTTTTAAAACTTGTTTAGGCTCCCGGTGAGTAACCCAGTTAGTAAACATCTCTGGGGATTCAGACATCCTCCCACTGACCAAATGTGCTTCAAGATACACATGCGCCCTCCAACACTAATACAAACACAAACAAACAAGCAGGAGGAGGTGTCTAATTGCAGCAGGAGTGAGAAAGTGAGTCAGAGGGAATCAAGGGAAGATCTTCACCCTCCTTCGTACACTAAATAGATTGTGTTTTGCCTGAATCCATCTCCTCTCTCTCTCTGATTCGTGCTGGTTCTCTCTCCCTCTCCATTTCTAAAAGCTTTCAGAGAATGGATCTCGTTTTGCATAGTTACAGGCTAAAAATAGGCTTTTTCACACAACGATTGCCAAGCCTGAAATTTATAAACTAAAAAAAACAAAAAACTGTACAGTCAGGTGGAGGACTTTAACCAGAGGCACCTCCTGCAATGCACCAGGAAAACACAAAGCTCCCTTTTTGATTTACCTTGAAATCATGTGATTCTGTATGTCAACATCAAGTCAGTTACATTTACTTGTTTCATTTTGACATGTGTTTCAAGAGTTCACACTTAGCTGATGATTGATTATAAAGATGGTTTTGTATGCTGTCCCGGGAGAGAGCCTTGACTCATAAGATCCTCGAGCCCGGGGCTCCCTCCTGTTTGCAAGGCAAGAGGAGAGTTTGAGCTCAGGTAGATCTCGAGAACTCCATTGCGGGTAGCTAATGAACAGATAGTGATTGCTATGAAGAGATAACTACTTACTAGGAGCATGTCTATGGTGTCGATTTGGATTAGTCAATTAACTTAAGTTGCATGTTTTTGGACGGTGGGAGGAAACCGGGGAACCCGGGGGAAACCCACATGAGCACGGGGAGAATGTGTAAACTCCACACGGAGTCGTCAGCTGGCTTGGTAAGGACTAGAACCAGTGACGTTCTTGCTGTGAGGCAACAGTGCTTACCACTGGGCCACCGTGCCACCCATCTAGGAAAGGAGGAGGAGTAGAGTGGAAGGGGGGATTCTTCAAAACGAAGATGGCTGTGATATGGAACTTTATAGTATTTATAGTGGCTTAGGAATCGTCTGATTGGTCAATCATTAATTGAATAATGCGGGACCCACTGCAAGCAATCATCTGCACATGATCCTCTCGATATTATAAATTATAAATAATTAGAATTAGAATTAGAATTATAAATAAACTTCACTTAGAGTTTAATTCCAGATCATTTATCAACTCATTTTCCTCTTCTCTGCTACATTTCTAATCATCCTGCTAAATTCAATAACCTATTAATTAATTAATAAATATTAATCTTTTCCAATTTGTATAATTCTATTATTATTGTTACTACAATTGACAATAGGTATTATTTGCTATAGGTATTATTGAATAGGTATTATTTGCTACATTTAAAAAAAATTATAATCCTTTAATTTATTTAATTATTTGGATTATTCAGTTTTTCGTTAAATATTTCCATATAATTATTTTTCATTTCTTGAAAAGTTAGGATTTGTTTATTTAACGTCACGTTATTCATATTTTAAATCAAGTTTTTAGTCTAATATTATTTATTGCAGCTATTTAAATTAATAAGTTAAAACAAATTATTTTAAATAATATTCTGAACAAATAAGAAGTGTCTAACAGACAAAACGAAATCTTAATTTTATGGTACAAAAAACCTTTACAGAGCATTTCGTGCTAGATTTCAGGGGTGGCTATAGTGTGAAATATTAATAAAATACCATGTAAATAATTTTGCACTCACCCAATCAAGATGCTTCTAGAGTTGCGTATGAGACCGACCAAAACAAGCAGGCAGATTATGACATCGAAGAGCAGCAGGCCCAGATAACCCAACCACCTACAAAACACACACACAACATATGTACGATAATCTTTATAAAGTCACACCAAAACAGGTACAGGTATTACAGAAAAACTCTATTGTGTGTGCCTTTGAACCTTATGCCATACTTATTTCTCAGTGTCAGCTTCTTATATATGAGGATGAAATAATGTATTAACTTGGTAATTACCTGTACCAGTCATACTGCTCGGTGATGGAGGCCAGGTGATCCAAAGAGAGATCAGTACTGCTCCAAAAAGGCACCCCCAGCATCAGATTGATTAGCTCGTCTAGCTGACCCTGCAGTTTCTGGACGATGGACAGGTAGTCTGTCTGCTTCGAGTACACGGTCTCCAGCTGCACCAAACCCTCCATCAGGGTTTCATTCAGACTGCTTGTACTCTCTGAGACCTGGAACACAAACACACACACACACACACACACACAATTGGCTCAGTGCATCAGATCCATTTTTTTCTGCTGCCTCAATCAAATTGGCAGATATCATTTATGTTATCATTACTGAAAGACTAGGTCAATGGTTTCTGGAGCATTGCCTGCACGGCTGATTGCAGTTTCAAAAACATGAGTAAAAAGTGTTTTATCCTAGCATTAAACATCTTATATTTTTTTCTATTTTATTTCCGTATGAAAAAAGCAGACAGTAACAGTACAGACATTTAAAATAAAAATCCTAGTGTACTTTGGACAAAATGCATTTATTTATTAGTTTATTACAGTAAAATGTTTTAATTATGTTAACTTTATGACCTATAAATAGTAATATAATTATTAGTTTTACAGTTAACAAAAATATCCAAATCCATATTGTACGTTTTTATATTAAAACACTAAATAATGTTGCTTGATAATGTCACCTTGGATCAGACATTATCAAAGAAAACACTTTTTTGTGCCCCTAAATATTTTAACATTTTCAGAAAAAAAAATTACTTGGGGAAAAAATAAGACAAATCATGAAGGTGTACCTTCCATTGCACATTAGACTTTCTCTGGTAGTTGATCGTATTGTGGTTACACAGGGTTCAGAGGTACAACAATTGTCATTTTGACATGATAAGTTTTGAAACATTCAACCAAATTAGAAAACTGAAGGGGGAGCGTGTGCGGAAAGTATGGCGTAGTCGTGTTTTGTTGAGCTTGTCTCTGCTAACACTGAATTTCGAAAATAACTCAGGTGACACTCTATTCCAGGCAAATGTGAGTGTTATACTGCCTGCAATAAACTCGCAAGGCAAGTTTATTTATATAGCACATTTCATAGACAGTGGCAATTCAAAGTGCTTTACATAAACAGAAATAATTTAAAGTAAGTAATTTAAAGTATAAGAAAATAAAAAACAAATAATAAAAAAACAGATAAAAACAGATTAAAATGTGTTAAAGCAAGTTATAGAAGAATGAAAAAGAAAAGGCGACTATCTGAAGAAATGAACAGAGAAGATGACAGCTTTGAGTGGTCAACTGGATACACTAAATGCAGCAATGGCTAATTTGCAGTCCAAAGAAAACTGATGTTTGACATTACATAGATGACATATTGAATTTCAAATATGGTTGCAATCAGAATTATTAACCCCCCTGAATTATTAGCCCATGTTTATTTTTTCCCCAATTTCTGTTTAACAGAGAGAAGATTTTTCACATTTCTAAACTTAATAGTTTTAATAACTCATTTCTAATAACTGATTTCTTTTATCTTTGCCATGATGACAGTAAATAATATTTGACTAGATATTTTTCAAGACACTTCTATACAGCTTAAAGTGACATTTAAAGGCTTGTTGTTGTATAACGATGGTTTGTTCTGTAGACTATTGAAAAAATATATAGCTTAAAGGGGCTAATAATTTTGACCTTAAAATGGGTATTAAAAAATTAAAATCTGCTTTTACTCTAGCCGAAATAAAACAAATAAGACTTTCTCCAGAAGAAAAAATATTATCAGACATACTGAGAACATTTCCTTGCTCTGTTAAACATCATTTGGGAAATATTTAAAAAAGAAAATGGCCATATATCAGATTTCCATATGGGAAAAGCCATTTCAAAACCCTGTGTATTATTAGCGGCTTCTTGACAGCACAGATTATACACAAGGTCTCAATGTTGTCGCAAGTCCATTTACCAATGTGAAAATGTGCTCTGTGAGTATACTTAAAAAGGTTGTGTATTTGACCGTTTGCATTATGCATTTAGACTTAATGTAGGTCTCAATTATTTCTCAGGCTTTCTTACAGAAGAAAAAAACTGCAAATGTATATTTTGATGCACAATTGCTTCCTACAAGAAGTCTTGGCCTGCCGATTACAACAATTACACTCTCACCCTTATGAATGCATTAACATTTAACAATCCTGCATGCTGGGAGTTGTAGGAATGGTCATGGAGATGAACTGGAGGAAGTTAAAATGTTCAACAAAAGGGCAATGAACTCTCTAGTAACAACAGTGAGGTGTTCAGTTGAGGCAGTAAACATTCAGGAACAAACAGTACTTTAGTACCTCATTTGAAACCCTATTAGATAGAGCTGTAAAATGACAACTGGTGGTGGTGAAGCACTTGGAAAGAGTGGTAAAGTGTTTAGGACTTGGACCAGAAGGACAGCAAAGTGTCTTTTTTGTGACCCATGGACAAGGCAAAATGTTCACAGCTCAGAACAAACAGAAACATGAATGAC
Organism: Danio albolineatus; assembly: GCA_903798035.1. NCBI lineage: Eukaryota > Metazoa > Chordata > Actinopteri > Cypriniformes > Danionidae > Danio > Danio albolineatus. The sequence continues at coordinate 12,509,345 of CAIGQQ010038154.1, forward strand.
TCACCAGTTTGTCGATGCCTGCCACTGTTTGATTAGCGTGGCGCAAGGAATATGTCAGCCGTGTCACGCCATCGCACGTTTCGCCGTTTCCGTAGAAACCGACTGCAATGCCAGCACTGCAAGAAAGCGTTTAAAATGGGAATTAGCTCAAATGAATGTGGCAGACTCTTTTATGCAGGCTGTAATAAAACACTCTATGTGTCTGTATGCTGAAAAAACCTATTGAAGATGTTAAAATGGGGCAGATCAGGATTTGGTTAACCCAACATCACTCTTTTTGATTGGACAATGACATAAAAACAAACTTGAACTTGGACTTAAAACCTTAAATTGTCTACCTGCACGTGTAAAACTAAAACACCCTTATTTTGAATCAACAAAAATATCAGCTTAAACACACTAGAGAACTCAATTTTGCCAAAATAAAAGCATTATTATGTACACACATAAAAGTACATATGCACAAGTGTTCAAATCTTTGGCGTCAATGTGATCTTTCTCAAAGAAATTAACGTTTATTTAGTAGGAATGCATTAATTACTTACTAATACTTACTATAATAAATAAAAAAGTTCATTTATTTGAACAAAACCATCACTTTTTTGCCCCCGTACATTAATCCCAGGCAAGTTTTAGCATGTGTGCATGAGCTTTTTATCTGATGCCACATGCACATTTTCCTGCATGTGTTACTCTTTGTCTCTGTCACTCCAACACAAGAGGATTTAGGCAGGAGAGCTCTTATAAGCTTAAGAGTGTGTGAGACCGAGAGAGAGGTCAAGCTGTCATTCTTTGTTAAGGTCAGGTGTCACGTGGCTCACAGAGGCTTTCCCTGCTCTTACCCAGAAACCTTCACTCTAACAGCGTGCACCACAATCCCTGGCTTGTGTGTTTATCTGTTAGATCATGTGAGCGGGGCACATGCTTATAGTTGTTTTGGAGATAAATAGTAATAACCAAATCTAGTTGATAATGTATGATGATTCAAAAGTGCTTCAGTGTTGGTTTAAAGTGGCACTATTATTCTATTATAAAGATTTTTGAAGGCAGCACGGTGGCTCAGTGGTTAGCACTGTTGCATCAAAGCAAAAAGGTCACTGTTTTGAGTCCTGGCTGGGCCAATTGGTGTTTCTGTATGGAGTTTGCATGTTCTCCCCGTACTCGGTTGGGCTGGAAGAGTATCCACTGCGTAAAACATATTTTGGAGTAGTTGGGGGTTCATTCCGCTGTGGCAACCACTGATAAAAAAGGGACTCAGCCAATGGAAAATTTCCATTTTCTTGTAATATACATTCACATTAAAGATTTGTTATTTCTATATCCCTCTGAGAGAATATAACGTGCTCTGATTGGTCAAGTGGAGCAGTCTGCTGTGATTGGTCGATTTCTTGAAGTTCATGGTAGAAACAAGCTCTGGTGGACGGTAAAGGCTAGAACAGATATGTGGCCAGCCGGAAGTACGATATGCACATTAATATAGAGCCATTTTTTATGACACTGTATAACAGTAATTAATATTTGACAGTACTGTGATGGTTGGGTTGCAAAATCCTCTGAGTAAAATTTACTCAAGGTCAGAGTGTATTTGGTCCCTCTCTAAATTGAGTAAAAGTTACTCCAGCAGCAGAGTTAAAGTTAATGAGACAATGAAAGGATTAATTAAGTGATGATTGAGCACAGATGACGAACACCTGATGTTAATAAGCATAAACAGAAGAGAAACACAAAACTACAACTAACTTCAATCAGCAGCAGCAGATTCACTTATCACTCAAAGTGGTGGTGTTTTTTATTGTTGTTGTAAAAAGATTATTTAATCAGTTTATTCTCATTAATATCACTATATGGAATTTTGTAGAGTGTGGCAGAAATGAGGCCAAAAAGTTTAGTAATAAGTAAAGCTGCTGTTTGTGGAGTTGCTGAATGATCCTCTGCTGAGATTTTGAGAGATTCAATGTTTTTTTTTTTTAGTTTATTTCATCTAAGGCTGTTACTGAAGGTAAATGTAGTTTTGTGTTTCTCTTCTGTTTATGCTTATTAACTTCAGGTGTTCGTCATCAGTGCTCAATCATCACTTAATTAATCCTTTCATTGTCTCGTTAACTTTAACTCTGCTGCTGAGTAACTTTTACTCAATTTAGAGAGGGACCAAATACATTCGGAACTGAGTCAATTTTACTCTGAGGATTTTGCTGTGTAGGCGTCAAAAAATACAATTTATTGGGCAATCTAATAGATAAAATAAATAATACTCGGTACAACTACTGTTTTTAGGTTACTGTGACGGTAACTTCCAGCCGCAAACATATCCGTTCTATCAACTACCCTGGAGGACACTTGTAAAACAGTGATACAAACAGTAAAAATTACGTCTGATTGGCTGGCATTGTGCAAATCTTTTACACACCAACATAGTTTTGAACAGGAAGAATGAAACTCCTTTTAGGCAGTTCAGAATTGGTTCTTTCATTCGGTAGACAACCTTTTAAACTTGTCTAGACATTTTATATTCACAAACAGCTTATGTTACATGAAAGATAACATCCAAAAAGCATAATAGGGGCACTATGGGATGCTAATGCCATAAAAACATCAAAATATAAATCCAAAATCAAATCACAATCGATAACAAAAGATTTTAAAGAGGACTTTAAACCTTCAAAGGTAACTTCATTAAAGTAACATGTAGGTTATAAAGTAGTAGATTAATTTCAGTGAATTTTATGATGTGTGTGCTATAGAATCTGATTAAATCTGCACATCTATGTTGATTCATTCAGAGATGGAGTAAACGCGGACATAAATAGGTCACTTTCAAACATAAATGTGAAGAGTTAGGACAAACAGTCTCTGACGTTTACTCTTAACAAGATCAACAACTAAATGCAGTTGTTGTGGATAACGAGCCATTACATTTTATGAGTCCTGGCTGCTTTTAACAGAATCGCTTCTGGCTTGATGGGTCAATCAGAAAGCCAAAACAACAAGACAAAATACTTGCGATATTTTGCAGCAATTAAACAGTGGACACGAATACAAAAAGACCGAAACAGACGCATCTTTATGAGAATCTGGCAGTGTTAGATAAGAGATCCTGAATAACAGCACTATGCGGCTGTGGCACACACATACGCAGAGCCCACACATACACACACACTGGCAAAGAGACCTGCAGTGCATTATTCATCTCACGGCTCCAATGTTGAAAATCTGATTCTGTTGCTATGGCAACACCTCCAAGGCACAGAGGGGGCGGTGCCACGGGAAAAGAGAGGGGGGGTGGAATTGACATGAGGGCGACAGAGGAAAAGAAAGAATACAACGCAGAGAGGAAGAACATATTGTTATACACGCAAAAAATGACGTTTGCTGTTTGTTCAAACTACTTAATTAAAATGAGCTGAAACAATATAATTCTTGAGGGTTTTTTGCAACAGCTTAATTGTTTTTGTTCAATCCACTTAAATTTGTAAAAACTAATAAAATTTACTGAACTCCATGTTGTCCCAACACAAATAAAGTGTGGAACCCAGCATTTTTACAGTCTATGAGTTTAACCCAGGACAAAAACATGTACATGGGAAAAAATGGGAAAGTCCAACACGTTCTTATAACTGTGTTCTTTGTTTGTTTGTTTTTTCAGTAAACATCATCAAGGCAGCTTAGAAAACATAAATACATTCATATGTGAAGCAATATTGCATAGGATTATAAAATGTCAAGATTAAATCTGAGTAGAGAACAGCCGAATTAAGCACTTTAGGGTATTTACTATCATGCAGTTCCATCAAAAAAATCATATTGTTCATATTGAATCAAAAGTTCATATTGTTTCGCACAACACTTCTGGTCCTATTGAGGTGGGATTTGGTTAAGGGTTGGGGACAGGTCAACCCAGACTTGTTCTGAAAACGTATCGATGCCAAATACATCCCAGGAGCTACCTTTTTTTTGCAGTTTTTGTTTTCGCAAATCCACCAGAGGCCGCTGTATACACTTTATCAGATTTCAAATTTCTCACAGGAGTGCCAGTCGCGCCTGCTGTTCTCACGTAAATCTACCAGAGGCCGCTGTCGACTGAATGACTGACTGATCGACTGACCCACCATACTCCCTCTCTAAACTTGACTAATAGCGTTTTAACAAGCACAGATTGTCCCGCCCATCCACTTCCCTAAACCCAACCAACAGTTTTAAAAAGCAATCCAAAAGAGAAAAGCACTCTCCTGATTTTTACCACGTTTTCAGATTTTACCACATTCTCACCCTGTCGTTTGTTTTAATCTTACCCGCTTTCTAAAACCATGCTTCACTGGACTTGAACCCTGTCTTTGTGGTCAACTCCTCTCTGCATCTCAAGTCTGCCGGTGTACAGCTAGTAAGCACGAAAATCATTCTTTTTAAAGACGAAATGTAGCCATATGTACTTCTGGCTACATAATTTGCGATCTCCAGAAATATATATAGGGCTACGTTTTCAGAATGACGCTATGTTGGGACAGGACAGGTTTGGCGCTATGGGTTAAAGTGTAAGGGATCAAAAGTATAATTAAAAATTTAATTACATAAGAAGCATCACAGTGGTGCAGTGAGTACCACAATTGCCTCACAGCAAGAAGGTCGCTGGTTCGAGCCTCGGCTGAGTCAGTTGGCATTTCTGTGTGGAGTTTGCATGTTCTCCCCGTGGTTGCGTGGGTTTCCTCCCGGTGCTCCAATTTACCCCACAGTCCAAAGACGTGATATATCTGAATAATGAGTGTGTATGGATATTTCCCAGTGATGGGTTACAGCTGTAAGGGCATCCGCTGTGTAAAACGTATGCTGGATAAGTTGGCGGTTCATTCCTCTGTGACGACCCAAATTAATAAAGGGACTAAGCCAAAAAGAAAATGAATAATTAAATGAATGATTACATAAATACATTACAGAAGTAATTAAAATATAAGTACAATGTCAAAGCATCTATGTACATTCTAGTAAGTGTGTAGTTAAAAAGTACATAGTAATTATGACCACTTAATATAAAGTTGGACCCACTTTTTTGAGGCAAATCGTGATTCTAATTGGAGACATTTTGGGGAAGCTTAATATGCTTAAAAATGGATGTCTACATTTTTCTGAAGTAATCAACAGTATTAATTTTAAAGTGCAACATGATTTTTATCAATTGTAAATCAAGGAAACACTCAAAAGAGTGGCTGTAAAATGAGCTGAAACAACACAATTCTTGAAGTTTTTGGGGCACAACTTAATTCTTTCATGGACAATCCACTTAAATTTGTAAAAACTAAAACTTAATTTCGTCATGTTGTCACAAATCAGTTGTGTAGAGCTCAGCATGTTTTACAGTGAAGATTACTGGATTATTTTTACAAGAAAAATCGCATTTTAGTCGTTCTTATTCAAAATTTCTAAACATGTGTTTCTTATTTTGTTTGACGGTTCATTCTGTTGTGGAAGCACCTGATAAATTAGGGACTAAGTCGAATAAAAATAAATAAGTGTTTCTTATTTTTTCTATCTAGTTGACTTTGTAAAATTATGAGTGAAAATATTTACATTTTTCCCACAGTGCTAAAAATTCTTTACTGGAACAAAACACATGGACATCATATAATTCCCATATTGTAAATGGTTCTGAATGAGAACATATTTATTCAGCTACTAAACCTCAAAGGCGCAAAACATCAGAGAGATTAAGGCTTTAGGAAAGGGCTCCAGTATTTTAGGTCACCCCATGAGCATGTGCACATGTGTGCATTAGTGCATGTGTGCACTATCTGACATGCTTAATGATGCATGAGGCACAATGTGTTTCATCTGAGCCATCATATCAGCATGAGCTCTCTCATCTCGGCCATGGAGCCATCGCTTTTCCCCGTTAAGCTTTATCTGCATCTCTCTCAATCAATCAGACGTTCTTTTCTCTGGTTCCTCTGCGTCCATATCTCTCTAAAGGGAATAATCTCTTCTTTGTTTGTCAATCACAGACTGAAGTCAGATATAGGACAGACGAGTGCTGATGAGGGAGGGACAGCAGAGGGGAGGAGATCATCTGATCAGGGGGAGAGACGGGAGCCCAGAAAGTAGTCAACAAAAAACCCAAAAGCAAACAATAAATGAAAACCAAACTATGGAAAAGGAAAGCCCAAAGTAGGTTTTTTATTTGATTATCATTAGATATAGTACGCAAACCCTGGCATTCAGAACATGCTCACTACAAAGAATTTATCTGTGCTTGCTTTCTCCAAAGGTTACTGATAAGAATGTATTTGTAGTGACTTAAAATACAGTTGTTATTCTGTCTTCAGTAGTTGCTGTTGTTCCTGTTTCTTTCCATCATTTCTTTAATGACTGAAACAATGGCCAGTTCAGTGATGACACTTCTGTCACAAACTTAATAGTGCAAAAAAAAAAAACAGGATGTGTGTGTTCCACGCTGCGCCTTGCAGAAAAAACAAAGTATAGGATTGAAATTGCAAAATGTTGCATTTTGTTTATATGCAGCTATTGTAGTGAAGTAAACACTTTACATACTTTAGATATATACTATATAGATTACAGATTTATATGCAGATTTGAATGACTGATACATTTTTTGACTTTTAGTTTCATTTTTGTGGAACAAATACACTAATATTTTGTATTTCTAAATTTGTATCAGTAACTTAAATATGCATGCACATTAATGGGTCAGTATAGATTCTAAGATTGCCATATCAATGGCCAATGATGGGGAAAAATAAACATTTGATGAGTACACATCTGGTACAATTACAGCTAAAGTGTTGCTACATTAGCAAAACACTGGCAAACTCTTGCAAGGAAAAAAGTTCCACTGTAAATATTGTAGTGTTGCGTGAAGCAACACACCAACAATTTCAAAACATGCAACATTCTGATTATCAGCATGTGATTGTGATGTGAATGCACATGATAAATTTAAGCAAAGTTTAAACAACATTTGAAAGGGGGATACTTCTAACCCCCAAAATAGAGTTGTCACAATATTGGAATTTGCTACCAATCGGTACAAAAATTTGAAAAACACAAACTTCTCACAAACATTTCAATGATCAGCACGTTCTTAAACACCACTGATTTGCCATTGTGCTCACGTGCTCAACAGAAATGACTGTCATTGTTTGTGAAGGTTATAAGTTTACCGAATTCGCCTCTGTTTACTGAGTGTAAACACAGATACAGGGACACTGGTGCATTGCAAAGTCATGTCGATCAGCTGGTTTGTCTATACGCTGATTTACGAGCGATCCACTGATAAATCGTGGCTTTAAAATGCTCCAGTGTCATGTGAACACAAGGGCAAATCAGCTGTGTTTAAGAACGTGCTCAACAGCGCTCAAATGTTAGCAGGAAACGGACGTTTTTAAAATTTCATTATCGATTGGTACCAAATTTCAGTATCGTGACAGCCCTGCCCCAAATTTGGGATTCTTACTGAAATGGGTGAATGTCATCTGAATCTTTATTATTGACATGAAGAGCCTAGTTTCAACATAAATACATGCCTCCACCTTACATAAATATGTTGCTTTGGATACATTTGGTTGCACGTTTCAGATAACAAAATCAACTACAGGGCGATGTCTACATTTTTGCAAATCCGAAATATGTTGTTTAGGCTTTTGTTGTACATTTCAGATACACTTCCTTGTGCAAGGTCACAAGAAGGCAGGGCTTGTCAGATCGCCTAGACAAGGGATCACTGACTTAAACCCAACCAATGGTGTTTTCAAAAGCAAACCTTAGAGAAAAAAGCACAGTGATAGTTTTACGTTGATATTAAACTGCTTTTTTCTCTTTCATGAAACTATGATTCACTGGACTCAAACCCAAACGCACAGCATCAGATGTACAACACCGAGAACACACCAGAAAAGTTGTCCATATGGAGATAGAAAGGTGAGGAAAATATTTGATTACAAACATAGACACTGTTAAGTAATTATGGGTATTTTTTTTTGTGTTGAGCACAGAAACGCATCAAAAATGCTTTATTCAATACAGTCCCTGTATGGAAAATATCATTAGTGTGAAAAGGAACAAAAGACTGCCCGGTAGCATACATTTTATCTAGAAACTGCAGTCAAATGTACGCTCAAGGAAGTTTTTGCAGTTTCACTAAAATGTAGGCTAAATAAATAAAAGAACTCTAAATCCAAGCTTACTGCCAACTTCCCAACTGGTAGTTCTTCCCAGATACAAAGCAGCAAACTCTCCCTCTTGCAATCAATTACTGTGAGGCTTCTATTTCAAAACCAATCCACTCTATTTCTACATCCCGACCACAGAAAATAGCAGCTGGTATTATTAAACAGGGTCACTGCGGGACAATTCAGTGGACTTGAGTTTCACCCCTGACTAATGCAGACACTTGATTAAACCCATTTAACCTTTGTGTTGGGAGTTGGGAGTACCAGCCTGATCTGACCTCTCACCTCTCGATATTTATAGAGATCTGGCAGGAATGATTAGACACGCTTTCATAACCAGAAACGCTACAGATGAACGCCTTAATATTTACTGGCTTATACACATTTAAAAAGGGTCTAAAATGTTGAAGATAATTATCAGTGTCAATTACAGCAGTGTCACTGATTAATCAAAACAAACAAGAAAGGAGGTAGAAGTTTATTTACCAAACCAGAAGAGTGACATGTGGCAGAATGTGAATTATGACAAATATCCAAACAACCCTGAGCAATGAAAGGATTAATACAACAAAGCATGTGCTAATTTTGGCTGCTAATACTGTTAGGATGAAACCGATTCTGAGGGCTAAATTCATTAAGAGATACTGATACTTCATTCACATTTATGCAACAATGCATTTTTAATAAGCCACTAAATATATGTATTGGATCTACTATATTATCAGTAAACTGAACAGTGAAACTTAAATATTATATGTGATTTTAATGCTCTTTAATGTGGTGTTGCAAAGAATGCTTTAACGGTTCATCTCTTCCACTTAATTACTAATTAAAATTCACAATAAACTTTAATGAACATCACACTGAAACGAACAGTACATTGCACAGAAATGTTTTATGTCTTCATCAATTTTTCAAGCATGGAAAAATTCAATAAAAAAGCATAAAATCAATGACGCTAAACATTACATTTACCTCATTTTGCAAGAGCATATTGCATTTACCCTGCTGTCATGATTATTATTTAATTTATATTTAAAAACATCTTCCTGACAACCAGTGAGCACTTAAATGTTTATAATTCAGCAACAAAACAGAGCAGTGTTTCAAGTAATCAAGCGTTTGCTTACTTTTCCTGGATTGTCCAGTTTTGAAGTAATTTGATAATGCACCTAGAAAACTAAACCTTGCACTTTGGATATAAACTGCAAAACTGGAAGAAAGGAGATGAATATTTAATGAATATATTAATGGCGACTAGGAAAAAGATCATTAATTAGAAATGGATATCTGAAGAGATTCCATCTATAGATGGATTGGAAATAAAATAGACATTTATAACAAATTGGAAACTGGAGCAATTTACACAGAAACGACTAAATGGGTAAGTTATCTAACACCCGACAGGCCTGATTCTATTTTCATTAGAAAGATCACACCCTGTGTATTTTCTTTTTTTTCCCCTTCCACATGCTTATTTCTGATGAGACCTTTAGGCCCAATCCCAATTCTACCCCTTAGCCCTTCCCCTTATTCCTACCCCTCGTTTTGCGCGTTCATGTGAAGGGGTAGTGGCGTCCCAATTCTCTTTAGCTTGAAGGCGTAGGGCTAAGGGCAAGGGGTATACACCCCTTCGAACGAAGATTTTTCAGGACCAGACTTAAAACGGAGGGGTAAGAAAATTTCCAAGAATACACCTGCCACACCAGCAGAATAGCTAAACCCGGAAGTAAGGAGATCCACAAATTAGTTTTTTTGTCATTATTATGAATTTTTACAACAAACAAGCATATGTTTTAATATATTCACAACCGCGTTCGTGTTTTACCGTCATGCTTTAAAAAAACGCAAAATTTCACGATCTATAATCCATAATCATAACTCATGTACAGCAGCCTCAAAACATTCTGACACTCGATGACACTCGAATACCCTGTCAGTAACATCTAGTGGCTGGGAATGAGCTTTTTACAGTGTCTGCTATAATGTTAATGTTGTTTTCGTGTGTTTACATAGATAAATATGGCCACTGTGTAAATACACAGTATAGTTACGATCTTACTGCCACATTAGATCGTTATGATAACATAATATACGCCTTCAGTGATTTCCTGAAGATAAACACCAAAAAATAACACAAGTGGAATAACTACAGCAGTCTGATCTCATATGAAGCAAGAGATCGCGATGACATATGATGACGTGTGCAGGTGTTGAAGTGCTGTCCCAATTCTTAGGGTTAAGTTTTGAAGCCCTTCCCCTTAACCCTCGGTTGTAAGGGCCAAGGGGAAGGGGAAGGGCCAAGGGGTAGGGGTACAAAATAGAATTGGGATTGGGCCTTTGTTCACCCAAAAATTAGAATTACCTCATAATTTACTCTCCCTCATGAGGTTTTTAAACCTTTATGAGTTTCTTTCTTCTGTTGAGAACAAAAGAAGATATTTTAGAGAATGCTGGTTGCCAGGACCCATCAATATCCAAAATAGGAAGAAGTCAATTGGTGCCTGGAATCAGCATTTTTCTAAATATCTCCTTTTGTGTTCAACAGAAGAATGAAAATCAAATATGTTTTCAACAAGTAAATGGTCAGTAAAGGAATCTTCATACACTTTAATGTATAAAGTATCTGAAATGTTAGTGTAACTGTTTAATTATTAATTAATTCATAATTAACTTATTATTTAATTATTAAATAAAGGCTATTTTTGGTTGTCATTCGGATTCATTCAACACAAATTCCTCCACAGCAGAAAGTTGCAAACAATATGATGGATGATTAATTTCCGGGTAAACGAACCCTTTTAAAAATCGTGTCCCTAGTAGACCATAAACCTCCATTTCAGTTTACTCCTACTGTTAAGGGCAGACCATGTCAGCTCATTAGGTTTAGAAACCCGCAAAACTCCCAAACGGATTGACAGCAGTCACAGATTTATTTTCTTGATGACAACTAACTGGACTTCATGATGTGTAGTACCATATTATGAGTGCTTGGGTGCAGTGAGGTTGAATAAGTGCATGAGAGTAAAAACACGGACCTGCACACGAGCGTGGCGATGATCACACACCAGGCGGTGCAGCAGCAATCAGCATTGGGCGAGTCATGGTTCTTCCTGCGGCAACAGCACAGCCAAAATGAGTAGAAAAGGAGGAAGAGGAGGTCCAGCGCCAAACACACCAATGCTGCTGCTCCCAGCAACAACACCGCCTGCAAAGAGACAGAAAAAGTCCTTCAGACCGGATTGTTTCTCATGAACCGTGAACAATTAAGAATACAATGAGGCCATTCAAGTCTGCCTCTTCCATTAAAATCTTTTGTTACTGTGCATCCCATGTTTTCCTTTATCGTACTCTGGAGTAACCCATTGTTTTAGGAGCATTGTGCTTGTTTGCGTGTGAGGTGCTATTTTAAAAGTAAAAGATTTTCATTAGAGACAAAAAAGAAGTCATGAATGTTTAATCCAGATCTTCATCTACTAGCTCTTCCACTGCACCAGAAGTGTCATGAATGATCTAGTTTTTTTTTTTCCATTTAATCCATGGCTACTGTGAACCATGCAAATCACCATATGCAGCAAATGTAGGTCAGGCTAAACATGGGAGACTTCTCTTGGTCTCAGAGCTGCTGTGACGTACTGTAAGAGCTCAGAAGTTCTACTGTATACCCACACACACACAACATGAAGCCAAGTCCTGGAACACGATACTGAATCAACATCCCTTGTTAGTCCTGGAACAACACACTTATCAAAATCAGGAATAGAAATGTTTTCTCGACTAATTCATCCTTAAAAATCAGAGAGAGGTGATCTTCTGAATGTTCTTCCAGGACTAACAAGAATGATGATCCTGAAGAATGGCATAATTGGATAAATCGCAGTATAAATATAGGTTAATGGGTTTGGAAGTTCATATTTGAGTCTATTTTTATATATTTTTTACAATTTAATTTCTGTCAGTGTGCTTGATCATACAGTACATGCAATAGTGGTTGCCAGGGCTTTCAATGATTGCCAAATGGTTGCTAGGGATGTTCTGATAAGTTGCTAGGTCGAAACCTAATGGCCAAAATAGCCCGATTTGCATATAAAAATTAAATTAAAGGGACAGTTTACCCAAAAATGTATTCACTATTTACTAACCCTCAAGCGTTCCAAACCTTTAGGGGGTTCTTTATTCTGTTGAACACAAAAAAAGGATTTTTTAAAGTAACCACTGCCATCCATAGTAGGAAAAATAAATACTATGGAAGTCAATGGTTACAGGTTTCTTTAAAATGTATTCAACAGAATAACAAAAGTGTTCAACAGAAGAAAGAAAGTCAAACCAGTTTGGAACAGGTGGAGGCTCCGTAAATCCAAACAGAATTTTAGGTTTTGGGTAAACTATCTCTTTAACTTTAATTACAATAAATGGTTTTATAAATTTGCTTTAAAACAGAAGGCAAACTTGTACAAACATCTAACATATAAAAAATTTTTTTTAGACAGTTAAAACTCATGGAATCACAAATTAAATCCTTAAATTTAATACTTAATAATTGAATACTTAGACACTTAAATTGGAGTCTTATGAATAAAACACATCTATAACCACTGTCTGCTTGTTAAGTGTGATGTCACGAGAAATGGCTTCCTGATCCAAGCGCTATATCAAACTGTATGAGACTCAACACATAATATTATAATTTAAAAAGCGATGTAATACTTTCGAAAATCACGATATTTATATACATATATATATATATACACACATATGTCCATGCTTAATATCCGACAGCCAGAAAGTGATAAAGTTTTAATAAATGGTTAAAAAATTGGTGTCTGTGATGCAACAAGGCCAGAGATTGTTGTGTACACCATGATTTTACATAAAATTCACTTTAATGTGAGATATGACTAGGGCCAGACGAAATCTGCGGACATTTTTTGTTATTTCTGCGGAGTATTTTGTTAAAAATCTGCGGATTTATGCAGGATGATTTTGGGAGTATCATAACTAAAACCTTAATATATGAACTAAAAAGTAATACCTTTTTAACTATTATTTCATGTTTACAATGCGAATCCAATTGGATCCACTTTATTTGGTAATCGAAGCAAGTCTTTCATATAAAATCTTTACTAAAAGACAGAAAATATGACTTTACAAACTGTATTGTAAATAAATCATATGAATATTTTCATATTAGTCAATATTATTACTAAAATTAATTTGAAAACTGAATAAATATTCTTTTACACACATTTACACAAGTAAATAAACAGAATCAATGATGGGCTAAAAATCTGAGCGTGCAGATTCCGTGTGGCCCTAGATATTACTAAAAAGTGGTCATAAACAAATATTTTCTCAATTCAAATAAGTAGCAGCTTGGTCCTGGGAACAGTATTCCATGTGTCACGACTCAACAAGCAGCTTGTAAAATGTTATTTAATTCCTAAATGAACTTTGCACACGATAAATGGAAATAAAAAGAAATATACACTACTAATACTAAGTACTAAGTTTAAGGGGTCAGTAAGATTTTTTAAAATGTTTTAAAATAAACTACCTGCTCACCAGGGCTGCATTTATTTAACCAAAAATACAGTACAAATGGTAAAATTATGAAATATTATTGCACTATAAAATACTGTTTAAAAGTAGTAATCATTTAATTTAAGTATAATTTAATTGAATAATTTATTCCAGGGATTTTAATGATGAATTTTCAGCTTCATTACTACTCCAGTCTTCAGAGTCACATGATCCTTCAGAAATCACTCTAATATTAAGTATTATAATGATTATAATTATAATAATAATAATAATAATTATTATTATTATTATTATTAATGGTAATAGCAATAAAAATAATAATTACTGGACTAATAATTTCACTTGAAACTACATGCAATAAGTAATAAATACATATTTAATAAATAAGTATTCAACAATTAACATTTTTTTATTTAATAAATGCTGCCCTGATGAACATAATAATTTTCTTCTTCAAAAAAAAAAACATGATAAAAACTTTTGACCAGTAGTGTAAGTATATGTTAAATAAAAATGTTTATGTATAATGAGTTTTAAATTTTGAAAATCAGTCAGAAAACCCAGAATATCATCATGCAGCATCTCCAAATGGCTGATGATCTCAAGCCAGGGTTTGCTAAATAGAGCAAGACCGCTAATTCGTCCTCAGATGCCCAGAGTGACCCAGTGATGTACATCTGCCACTGCGCAGACGCTCATCACAGAACATTCACCCACATCTCTGAAACACCAGCGACACAATAACGTCATTCCCACCTCGAAGTTAAACTCAGTGCTCGTTGTTATCTCCAGTGGGCTGAGATATTGTGTTATGGCTTCAGGCGGGTTTCAGGAGATTTTGCCAACATTAATATCCGCTCCTGGCCTTTGGAGATTGCGGGACCTGTGAGTGAGTTGATGACTTCTGTCTGTTGATGTGTCAGAGCTCATCCGAGTCAGTCACCGTAAAGAGATTAGCGAGGATTAATTATCAGCTCACACACAAACACACACACACACACACACACACACACACATATGCATCGCTAATCTAAATGAGGATATGTCATAGACTTCTTTTGTTTTATATAAAGCAAATTAGAAGTACTATAACCTAGCCTTAACTCAAACCTCAAGTATATGAAGCAAAGATTTAAGATGTGATCTAACCAGAGATTAAGAAGAGAGTGGGGGAGGCAGTCAGCACATCTCAGATGTAATTATCTTATTAGCAGCCCTCAGAGACTCGACTTAAGTTTGTATTGGGCAGACTCAGTGCTTAAGAGCAGGATGGCAGGAAGTTGGCATCATCTGATTAACAACCAAACCAAAATAGTTTATAAATGTGTTTGTAGGAATCAAATGCTAAATGTTTTAGGTTAGTTTTATTCAATCGCTATATTTTCAGTCAATAATGGGAGAAATGCTAATTCAGTTTTTAAGCAAGATTAATAAATAATGCGGCAGTATACTCAATCAGTGGATTTATTCATTATTAAAGGGACAGATTAACCAAATATTAAAATTCAGTCATCATTTACACACCCGTCACTTGTCACAAATCTTTTGAACAGTTTTGAACACAGAAAATATTTTGAAAAAAAGTTTGAAACCAGTAAGAAATAACTTTCATAGATTTTGTTTATCCTAATATGGAATTCAATGAATACAAATTTCCAAGGTTTTGTTTTTTTGTTTTTTAGGTGAACTATCCCTTTAACCCTTTAGTTTTAGGGTTTAGTATCCCTTTAGTTAAAGTTTAACTCAAAACCATACACGACTGACCAGTTCAAAGTAAATAAATATAAAATTATTATTAAAATTAATATATATAAAATTACTTATGTCCAAGAATAATTTTCAGATACTGTATAATGCTGCTGTATATTTATATATTGCTATAACTAACACTGTGTGTTAATTATAATTAATGCTATATATATATACATATATTGCAACAATTTTGCATTCATTTTCTTCCATAGTTAATAAATTAACTCAAAAGTTAGTTAACTTCAAGTACAGTGCATCTTAAATAAATTAGCAATATGACACAAGAGCAATTCAACTGTAAAATTTATTCGTATTTAACATTTTACTATTTCAAGAAAATATGTGTAAAATGCAAACAATTATGTATAAAATTATTTATAATAAAATAAAATAGTATTAATGTTGTATTATATCAGCATCAAGTGACCTCCACTAATGCCGAGTTCAGACTGCATGACTCGCCGACAGGTTTTGAGAAATGGCCGACAAATGCCTAAAATCACAGGCAAATCTGTGCTCGTGCACGCGAGTGACAATCGCATAATATGAACTATCAAAAGACGCGATCTGAGAGAATCGCTGATGAGTCGCCGATGCCCGTGAGATATTTGGCGTGCTGAATATCTGGAGCTGTCGGCGATTCAAATCATGCCATGTGAAATGTGTTTTGACTGAACATAACAATCGGCGATCGCCTACAGCCAATCAGAGAGCAGCATTCACTAGTGTGGGTACCTGCAGGCCAGCGGGAGGTCGAGGAGAAGTTAAAAGCGCTCATTTTTAGTTTATTCGGAGTCGGACCCAAGAAATGGAGGGAAAATTAGTGTTATTTGGCATGAGCTCCCGTGTCTGTTTGAGGTGTCATGTGAGCAATATCACAACCTAACCCGGTCAAAAAATAAAAAAAGTTGAGGAGAAAAGGCTAATTCCCTTCAAAGCCAGGTGAGCAAATATGTACATTTTCTACCCCATTAAAGGCTCCTTTCTCGTTATGTAGTTAATAACAAAAGATATACTACGTGTTTTTGGGTGTGAGACGTATTTTGAACAAAGTTGTCTGCGATTCTTCCTATTTTGAAGTCATGCAGTGTGAAACTTCCTGTTGCCGATCCATCTTGCAGTGTAAACAAAGCAGTGACAAAACGCGAGTCCAGATAGTCATGCAGTATGAAAACATCTGTGACACGACTACTTTGAAAATCCTGCAGTCTGAACTCGGCATAAGCTAAACCCACCTATGCTTTAGACCGAACTGATCCAATACGCTATTGTTTTATCCTCATACCAAATGTAAACCCAGACTATATGATTCATGTACTGTTCATGCACAGTATATTACAAAAATATTTACTTGAGTGAATTTCAGGTATCAAAACAATTACTCGAAAGTGAATTTTAAGCATCTTGTGTAAAAAAAACAGCATTGAAGTATTACATTGGTAACGTATCAATCAGCAACTACACTAAATTCTACATTGCTTCCATTAAATTGATCAGATACACTTTTTAAAGGTAGAATCCAATCTTCATCCAAAAAGTAAACCTAGAAAATATCACTGATGTGAATGCAAGACTGTAGCACTGTAGCACACGCTGTTATCAACCAAACCACAGAACATATAAATCCCCAAAATACCTCCATCTGTGCAAAGAGAGTAATGGTGAAGTTAAAACAGTAATCACACTCAATTAAATGCAATGACTCCGCGTGTTTATGTGTGTTTGTGTGTGTACAGCGCAATGTACTGGTGTAAATCGTTTCATTGCCACTTCTCGTGACTTCCTGCCAGCTGGGCCCCTTTCCTGCCCAATATGCTTTTAATTATTCCAGCATTCCCTGCTGAGACGAGAAAAAAAACGGTGCTTTTTCTACACGTCAAACTGGGAACAGCAACACAGCTGTACGAGCCATGAACAGATATCTGAAATTATTGCAGACTTTGAAATTGTCGTAAATTCCTCTTATTTTGGACAGTGAACAGACAAAAGGTGTGCAGAGACCTTCAGTACAGAAATGCAGAGAAAACAGAAGCCTGCACCAACCAAAACAGATGTTCAGCATCTGCTAATCACATTTCCCTCAATCAGGAAGTAGATGAAAAGACTAAAGAGGAAAATAGGGAGATCCAGGCCTTTTCTGTATAGAAATAATCTTGCATCTTTCTTCTCAAATATGACTCTACAACATCAACTATCACATGACTCTTTTCTAGCACTGGGGAATTGCCTATTGGATTCAAGACAGGTGATTGGCTGGGTCATTCTACAGCTTGATTTTCTTTCTCTGAAAGCAATTGCTTCCTTGGCTGTGTTTTGGATCTGTCCATCCTAGTTTCATCTTCATCATCATCATGTAGATGTTAGACAGCTGATATTAATTTACAATGATGAAAGCCAGAAGGTTGCTGAATAACTACTAAGAGATTTCAGCTGCAAACTGGGCTTTCACTGCCTGTCTACACCTTCCTTTCTTCATGTGTTCAATACTTTATTCCTGTGTAATTTTATTTTATTACACATAACTTTATTTATAAACGAATTAATATTGTTTTCTTTGCATATATGGGTTTCTTTGGGTGATACCAACATCTGGAGAAAATTTCAAAAGTCAACAGCACCTTTAGAAATATGTTTACTGAGCAAAATGGTGATGAGTTCAATATGTATTTTCCCCACTGTAACTAAAACCATATATATATATTTCTTCCTTAAAATAAGATGGCTGGTTGCCATAAATATTATATTTATACATCTTGCTTATTCAATTAATAAATAAATAACTTAAAATGACTGAAAAATTAATATTTAAAATATATATTTAACATAGATGAAAAACACAAATTACTAAAACTTTAACATGACAACAGAAAATACAAAAGTACAAACTAATTCAAACAAATAAAAACAACTAACCAGCTAAAATTCTGTTTTTGAACCCTGTTGAAGCCCTAGTTTGAACAAACCAGCATCTTTAGAGGTCTACAGAAAATCTAAAAAGTAAAAAAAAGTATTTTTTAACTAATTAAGTAAAGTACTAGTGTTTATATACAAGTTCTCAATTAAGTTCGATTGGCAGATAGTAAAAACATGTACAAGCATGTCACCCATGTCGGTTTACCTCCAAACAAGATCAATTGCTTGAAACCTGATTTGACTGAATCATTGAAAAGTACTGACTCAAATGAGCAGTTCATTAGTGAACTGAACCAACACTGTTATCTTGTTAACAAGAAGGCATATGAGCACCCAGTGTTCTTGTGGAGAAGTTCCATGTGACATTAAAGCAGACAGAAACGAAGAGGACAAAGTGCTGACACGTTTTGGCAGCTCCTGGTTTCCGGATCCAGACAAACTCTCGTGTTGAGTGCCCTGAGATCCAAGAGAACCTCCACTGGCGCGGCGCACATGTTTTCTATCCAAAAGTGCATATGTATGTCTTCTTGTCAGTGCCAGGATGTAAGCACAGTTTTAAAGGTGGTTGAAGGAAGGCCTTGGGGGCTGAATAATGCTGAAGTAGCAGTGACTATGAGTGTGCCAGAGTTCATATTAGAGCATGTGTGCTATCTTTGTCTCATTTAAAAAGTCTGCTGTGTCTGTTGAAAAATCTGTTTAGAAAGGTGTCTGTTGTAAAAAATAAAAAAATAAATAAAAAACATGCTTTTATTACATCTGTTTTTAAAAGAGTTTTAGGAAAGTATGAAGGAATATTTTAAAAAATCTCGCACTGAAGGACTATTTGTTTTTTTAATTAAACGCTTTGTAAAGTTAAAATTGTAAATTCTGATCAAGTAATAAATTTTTGTACCACTGTCACCAACTTATCACACATTATCAGTAGTTTCTAAACTAAAATATATATGCACATTTTTCTCATAACACATAATTACAACCCAGGCTCATTCTTATTCCGTACACATATATACACTTCTGGAGAGCGGCAAATACATCCCAGAAACTACGTTTCTTCGCAGTTTTTGTTTTTGCGAATCCGATGTGTCACTTTTTGAGATCTACTTTTTGCAAGCCACTGGGCAAACTGGTAACAGCGGAAAAGCCGTCCACACGGAGATAAGTGGTCAGTACATACTGATTACATATGAATCATTTATGCATTTCCATTAATGCTCGCTTGTACTGGCACGAGATCCTCACCAATCAAGTAGTCTACTCTCCCTATGTATCATTGTGAAGGACTGCAGACCCCCATATGTCGCAGTATGTCCCAGTGTGAGAGTGTGAGAATGAGAGCGAGGGGAAACTGGCATAAAGACTAAGACTAGAGGCCGATGTGTCACTTTTTGAGATCTACTTTTTGCGAGCCACTGGGCCAACTGGTAACAGCGGAAAAGCCGTCCACGCAGAGATAAGGGGTCAGCTGGTAAGCAGGAAAAGGAACGGTGTCATACCGCCCCGTAGCGTTCGTTTTAAAGACAAAATGCAGCCATACGTTCCTCTGGCTACATAATTTGCGATCTCCAGAAACGTATATAGGGCTACGTTTTCAGAATGAGCCTGTGCTGCATAATTATGACTGTCAAATCCAGAGAGCTGATAACTGATTGCAGAGCTGTCTACTTCTTGATCACAATGATTTTGGAAAAATTATGTGATACTGAAGAATTGAGTATTTATGCTGAAAAATCAGCTGTGAGAATTTTTTTATATATATAAAAAGTAGAAATCTGTTTCCTTTAATCTTTAATACAATTGCATAATATTATTGTTTACACTGTATAAAAGAATAGACTTAAACTAAATAAAACCAATGAACATAATATGAAAGGATAGTTTACCCAAAAATTCCTCCGGGTGCTCCGGTTTCCCCCACAGTCCAAAGACATGCGGTACAGGTGAATTGGGTAAGCTAAATTGTCCATAGTGTATGTGTGTGAATGAGAATGTATGAATGTGTTTCCCAGAGATGGGTTGTGGCTGGAAGGGCATCCGCTGCGTAAAACAAATGCCGGATAAGTTGGCGGTTGATTCCGCTGTGGCGACCCCGGATTAATAAAGGGACTAAGCCGAAAAGAAAATGAATGAATGAGTTTACCCAAAAATGAAAATTTGCAAATGAAAATTATCATACACTCAGTCTTGAGTCTGTTCACAACAGCCTGGACCTTAACTCTTATAAAGATGTCTAATCTATCAAGTTAATCTTCCAGATTGGGAACACACACAAATGAAATCGTAAACTTTTATATACAGTAGACTGCAACATCCAGGATAACCACAAGCTCCATTTTGATGAGCAATATAACATGCCTTCTCTCGCTGTTGTAAATAGAGTTGTCAAAATGATCAACTTCGGTACCAATAGAGTGGTGAAGCGATGACCTTCAGAGCCAATCAGTGATATCTGTTGAGCATGTGAACACAATGACCAATCTGCATAAATCTTTAAGAACATGCTCAACATACCATGAATATTAGTGGGAAAATTGTCAGGGCAATAGCCTAGTGGTTAGCGCGTCGACATATGGTGCAGCAGCACATCAGGGCGTCCCGAGTTTGAATCCCAGCTCGAAGGACATTTCCATACCCTATCCCCCTCTCTCTCTCCAACGGTGCTTCCTGTCTCAATACTGTCCTATCTAAAAAAGGCCAAAAATAAATCTTTAAAAATAAATAAAAAATATTAGTGGGAAAATTGATGTTTTTAAAATTGTATTATTCATTGATAATGAAGCTGATACTTTTGGCAACCCTACTTTTTAAATATGCAATGTCAACTCACAGGACCCCATGAGTTTGTGTCCACACATACGCCATTATGGGACAAGTATCTCATAGTCAAGACGTACACAGAACTATTTGAAAAGGCTGTGGATTTAATGCAATACTGTTCAGTTTCTTACACAGACAGTTGTTTTGCTTTATAAGACCTCAAAGGATCATCAGGAATTACTTTTGTTTGGCCTGTTTGTTTTCATTTTTGACACTTAAAGTAGCTGCTGACTTCCATTTCACAAATCACCAAAGACCACTGTTTGAGCTGAAGGTCTTTTCTACTGAAGCAAAAGAAAACGTCACCTACATCTTGGATGGCCTTGGGGTGAGTACATTAACAGCTAATTAATTTTTTGGACGATTTATACATTTTATTAATACATACTGATTACATTTGAATCATTTATTCATTTCCATTAATGCTCTGTTGTACTGGCACGAGATCCTTACCAATCAAGTAGTCAGCTTGCTCTTCCTATGTGTCATTGTGAAGGACTGCAGACCCCCATATGTCCCAGTATGTCCCAGTGTGAGAGTGTGAGAATGAGAGCGAAGGGAAACTGGCATAAAGACTAAGTGTCCATTCGACAAAAGGATGCCTGCAAAGCACTCTGGGATACATCAGGGATTAAAGCGCATTTCCAGAGAAGCCCACAAAAAGGGGTGCATTCATCTTTTATCAAAAAAAAAAAAAATAGAACAACAACACCCAACCCCCCCTCCCATCTTCCTCTCCTCCTCGCTCTCTTCCCTTCTGCTCTGCCAGACCAGACAGACCCAAGGGCTTGTCATGACCTCATCCCGCACTGATTTACCCCCACATACCCTGTGGCTTCCCTGTGACCTCAGATCAAACCAACTAGGCCAACCTCATCTCCAAGTACCCCAGATAAAGCCGGTCTTCACGGTGTCAGCACATTCACACACAAGCACACCGGTATCACTCCGGAATCACGCAGAATATGTCTTGACCTTGGGAAACCATTCAAATGAAAGCCAAAAGCATTCAACCAAATCTCCTACGAATAATGAGCTGATGTCTTTAAACGAGATTTTACACACCGATGTCATGTACTGCATTCGTCTCATATCGAAACGAAACAATGCCATGAACTTGAGATCGGTTTCTACTGCTGTGACCTTGAGTTTCTATTCATCACAGATTTCCTTTTGGAAACAAGTCACTTCTGTTGGCCATTTTATCACACAGTGTTGAAGTGACAGCTATAGCTAGTGAGCAAAGGCAACCATGACTGCAATTTCACGCAGCTGGATGCCATTTCCTAATAGTTCTCTGGAGAATGGATGCTTTGACAAAGTAGCCTCATTTTATGAAGTGGACAGTAAACAACACGTCTTGACATTTGAACTCAAAAGGCGTCTCTGTGACCTCCATTTCCGTCTGAAAGAAATCTGATACTCAAAACAGTAAAAACAGCTAAAAGCCTACTTTGGAAGCACTGTGTGCTAGAAGTCGTGGAAATCAATATGGCTTGTAGACGCATAGAAAATTCACACAATATTTACAATTATTTCGCTGAAAAAATATGCATGAGGTGTGTGATCCGAGCCAAACATGTAAAGGTGTGAAACATGTCAGTTTGCAGCACTACACTTTAGATTCAGCATCTTTACGCATCTCTTTCAAACACTGATCATATAACCATTCATGCACATTTTGATTGAGCTTGTGAACGCAAGTAGTCAATCAGATGTTCATTTTAAAATACTTCTTGTGTGCTTTTTCTCATTCACTTACTCGCTTTCCTTCAGCTTAGTCCCTGATTATCAGAGGTCGCCACAGCAGAATGAACCACCAATTACTTTGGCATGTTTTATGCTGCAGATGCCCTTCAAGACGCAACCCAGCATTGGTGGGAAACACCCACACACTCTCTCGTTCACAAACACAGTAACACATTATTGCCACTTTTAGTTTATTCAATTCACCTATACCACGTCTTCGGACTGCGGAAACCAGAGCATACAGAAGAAACCTAAGCGAACATGTGGAGAATATGCAAACTCCACACAGAAATGCCTACTGGTCCAGCCGAGTCTCAAATCAACAACCTTCTTGTTGTGAGGTGAGGGTGCTATCCACCGTGCTACCCTGTTTTTCTTTTGATTCTTATTAAAACATTCTAATTCTAATTAAAACCACAATACACAACATTACTGCAAATAGCAAAAGCAACAAATTATATTATTTTGCCTGAAAAAAAGTTGTGATACTCAACAGAGAGCTTACACTTGTATAAAGCTTAAAAGACCAACATAATGATGGGTGTTGGCTGATCATAACAACAAGAAATCAGTAGCCAGTATCAGCTGCAAAAATCCTGATCTGAGCATCTTTAATTTTAAAGGGGATTTCATTCACACCAAGCAGTTGTAGGAACTGGGTAGTATAGGAACTAAGTTATATGAACTAGCCACTAGGCTTGTTCACAGAGAACCACATTTTCCCAATTTTCACAAGCACTGTGAAAAGCTATATGGATTGTTGATGTAGCATGGCATTTTCTCTGGCACACAAGACAAAAGTGAATATGCAGATCTATAGCAACATTCAACAAAATCAACTGCAACTGAAGGATGAACGACACGATCAAAGCTGTTTTCACTGTGTGTTGCTGTTTTTTGTAAAACTGAGATGCATAAGTAGGCCCACACGGAACCTGCATGATTTTCATCCCATCGAGTCTATTTATTTAGTTGTGTGTAAATGTGTGTAAATTTATATTTATTCAGTTTTAAAATAAATTTCAGTAATAAAATGACTAATATGAAAATGTTCATTTGATTTACTTATAACACAATTTGTAAAGTAATAATTTCTGTCTTTTCGTAGATAAATGGTAGATAAATTGTATGAGAGACCAAATTCATTCATTTTTATATTCATTCATTCATTCATTTTCTTTTAGGCTTAGTCCCTTTATTAATCTGGGGTCGCTACAACGGAATGAAGTTATCTAGCATATGTTTTACGCAGCGGATGTCCTTCCAGCTGCAACCCATCACTGGGAAACATCCACACACACTCATTCACACTCATACACTCTAAACAATTACGTTATCCAATTCACCTATACAGCATGTCTTTGGACTTGTGGGGGAAATCGCAACACCCGGAGGAAACTCACACAAACACAGGGAGAACATGCAAACTCCACACAGAAATGCCAACTGACCCAGCCAAGACTCAAATCAGCAACCTTCTTGCTGTGAGGCGATTGTGCTACTCACTGCACCACCGTGACGCCCGGATCTAATTGGATTTGCATTGTAAACATTAAATAAAAGTTTAAAAATATATATATATATATTTAACATCAAGTTTTTAGTTATGATACAGCTGAAATCATTCCGCATAAATCTACAGATTTTTTTACAATATTCTGCGCAGAAAAAAAAATGTCCGCAGATTCTGTCTGGCCCTACTATAAGTCTTGCAACTGAAAGAGAGCTAGGAGACAAAAAAACAACAACTTTGCTAGTTTTTTATAGTATTTGGCCAAATCAAGATACACTTACACCACTGGTAGTACTTCCTATTGTGCTGGATTAGAGCCAGAGCTAATTAGAGGAAGGTTTCAAAAGGCTTTGCTCAAACAAAATTGTTTCCCAGTTATTGCTTTGTAAACACTTCAAAAAGTGGATACTTCCATTTATAATTATGGGAACAGATTTGCATTTGCAGTTGGAATCTACCCAGCAATAATGGCTGATCATAATAATGATCATCATAATAATAGCAAATTTATGATAAACCAAAATCTTTTCAGAGAATTCAAAAGAGATATTTAGCCATAATCACCTGTCCCTGAATTTTCATATACATATGCTATAGGACTATGGAAAAAAAAATGGAATACCGAATTAATATGGTAATTATTTTTGATGGCATGATGTAAACACGCAGCAAATCATCTAATTAAATGTTTACTCCAAGAACCATACTGACAGACAGGTTGCTTTTCCATATTTTGGCAGCACTCCCTTGATACTGCTGCGTGACTGAGATAAAACTAGATGCCTCTGCATTATAAACACAACCAATGGCTGTTGCATATGCATGTAGAGCTGCATTACATATGCACCGTTTCTTACTGGGTGTTGATTTCTTTTCTGTGGGTGGGTAAACACACAAGCGCATCTTCACCCAGCTCCAGAGCATAACATCATTTCTGGACGGTAACTGCTCACTGATTGGCCAGCCTGTGCAGTCATGTGCAACATGAGGAGCTCGGAAGGATGAAGTCATTAAAACTGACTGCAAATCAATGCTACTCTTTTAGCGTAAAATACATCCCAGCTTGACCAGAACGAATGTGTGTGGTAGTTTAGGTCAGTGCTAATCAAGATATTGAATTAATATAATCATGTTATTATACGACAAAGACACCACACTTTGTAGAGATACCATCAGTGCTGTTTGTACTGTACTTTATAATACACAAGTATTGTCTGACAGCGTTGAGATACTATTGTCTGTTCTGAAAACATCTCAGTGATGCATTATCGATGTAAGAATTCATATTTGTCAAGTGTATTAATCATACATATCTTCGTGAGACTCTAAAACGGAGTTACTCACAATCCAGTCCCTCAACCATAACTAGTTGCCATACTGCAGTAAAATCCTTCAGAGGGTGACGTCATGTTTGAGAACATCCTTTGATGTTGCCGCTCGGCACGAAGACATCAATCTCAGCGTTGGCTCGCGTTTCCAAATCATGTAGCACCTGAACTCGACCTACCTTTTGATAATCCGAGTCATCCGGTCGGAAATCACTGCTGGTCTGCTGAAACTGTAGGTTGAAGTGCGGGAGGCGATGGAAAAGGTTAACCCACCACGGCGGAGAATAATTCACCACTGCAGCCATAGCGTTCGTCCAGATCTGTGACTAAAAACACACACACAGAAAACACGATGCAGTCAGTGGGAAATACCAGCACGTCGCATTGCATCAAATGCCTTTAAAGTGTCTCTTTGCAAGCTGCGTCCAGTTAAGCAGGGGTTAAAATCTGCACCAAAAAGACCCTCAAACAAGCAAATGGATATTTAGTTTTAACACCCTGTAAATAACAGTCATATCTAAAGCTTGTGTTATTAATTACATTTGTTCTTACATGCAACATGAATCATTCACACGCGCTGTTTGTATGCCAGTGTTGAAATCTGACAGGCTTTTGTTATCGAGAACGCATCCTTACCCGTTATATCAGACTAAACCATGGCTCCAACAGAACCCTGCAGTAGTGGTCGCAACAACACAAACGCCTCGAGTCCGTCGATGTTTTTTGGTGTAAAAGCGGTATTTAGCAGGTTTATCAGCGAGGTGTATCAGCAGTCAGAGTGGTTTGTCCAGCACAGCCCCTGCGTCACTGTCGTCTGCATGTTATCCGCTGGAGCTGAAGCGAGCGAGCGCTTTAAACCCGTCCGATGGCCATCTCGCTTTTGTTTTAAGGTGGTCCCGCGCCGCTTCCTTCCAGTGAGCGCGCGCGGTCAACGCTTGTGCTTTTAGGTCGCGTTAAAAATGAGATATATGAAATACGCGACGGTATCACGCATTACGAGGGCGAACTAGAGATTTATGAGCGGCATACGGTTAGAAACGGGCGGAATTGTCAATCATCCACGTCCTTGTGTTTCAATCAATACAGTAATGTATTAGTTTGTTTACTGACCTCTAGTGGTTAAATGACGCAACCTCGAGTCATATCACTTGACGAAAAGGTCAGGTTTTCTTTTAGTCTTTGGCTCTTCACAAATGTATAACAAAAATATAAAACTTGCTTTTATATATTTATTTCTTGTTCTAAATTCAGATTTATATTAAAGTTGCACTAATGGTATTACAAATACGTTATTTACGTAAAAAAATTAAATGAATCGCGAATGTATTGATCTGATTGGTCAGTCTACTCGCATTTATTTGCGTACTGAATCGTGATTGGGCTTTTTAACAGGTCATAACGGGATTTTTAAATTTCTTATCTGATTTGTGTTACTTCGATTTTCATTCATTCATTCATTCATTCATTTTCTTTTCGGCTTAGTCCCTTCATTAATCTGGGTCACCACAGCGGAATGAACCGCCAACTTATCCAGAATGTTTTACGTAACTGATGCTGCCCTTCCAGCTGCAACTCATCTCTGAAAAATCCATACACACTCATACACTATACGGACATTTTCGCCTAACCAATTCACCTTTACCACGTCTTTGGACTTTGAAACCGGAGCACCCGGAGGAAACCCACGCAACCACGGGGAGAACATGCAAACTCCACACAGAAATACCATCTGACTCAGCCGAGGCTCGAACCAGCGACCTTACTTTGATTTTTTTAAATCAAAATAATCACATAAATGAACATCATTTATGCATTAACATTGTAATTTACATATAATTATAATGCCATAACATAGTATTCAGACATAACGTCTCGTCAGGAAGGTTGAGAATAATGACACGAAACAGTTTTCACAATGCAGATTGCCCAGAGTGCCTTATTCTGTTACAACCCACTAAAATATTGACAAAAAATGTAAGTGTTTATGTTACTCTTCATTTCCCAGAATGGTGCTGGGTTGTGGCTAAAAGCTGTGTAATATGCCAGAGCAGTTGGCTGTTCATTACACTGTGGCAACCCCTGATGAATCAGGGACTAAGCCAAAGGAAAATGTATGAATGAATGTCTTTTCTTAAGTAAATTCATTAAGTGACACATACTTCCACAAGAAAACAATGATAGCTGACAGTGTCAGTTAACTGCAGTAGTTCCTTTATGTGTAAAAACCAGAACTTATCTTATGCTTTGTATTATTTATTTTCAAAACAATATATGATATTTTTAGCACATAAACATCTTAGCTCACCATAACACTGGATCTCTCACACGAGAAAACTTTCTTTGATGGTCAAAAGTATAATATGCAAATATTTAGACAATTTGTGTCCAATACAACTTGTAAAGTATTATTTTCTGTCTTTCAGAGGACCTATTATATGAAAGACCTGCTGTAGCTTCCTTGATCAAACAAGCAGTTTTATGTAGATTTTGATTGTAAACCGTACATTATATTTTATTTTATGTGTTCAAGAATGTGTTTCAAAATCATTCTGCAGAAATCAACAGATTTATTTATTATTTTACAAAATGCTGCACAAAAATAGCAAGAAAAGAAAAGAAAAAAAAAGCAGTTTCTGTCTGAGCCTGTATATATCCAACCCATAGGAATAACCATAACGCCAGTAGTCATATTTCATATTTTCATACATCATAGTCATATTTAAACATCAAGGTGATTTTGTTACATAGAAGTTTTGCTGATTATTATCTTATTAGGTCCCACTTTATATTAAGTGGCCTTAACTACTATGTACTTACACACTAATTAATAATTAGTTACATTGTACTTATTGTGTAAATACATGTTTATACATTGTACTTATGCTTGATTAAATACCTGTATGTAATTACATCTGTAATTAATTTCTGTAATTGCATCTGTATTTACACTGTTGACAATCCCTTACAACTTAACCCACTCTTAAACCTAGCCATTCCACCAAAACTGTCTCTAACCGTACCCATATCCCACCTCAAGAGCACCAGAAGTGTTCTCAAATACATTATGAACACAGTAAGTACATTGCAATTATATTTGCATGTACGTACATAGTAGTTAAGGCCACTTAATATAAAGTGGGACCCATTATTATTATAACAGCAGCCATATATCCTTGTTTTATCAGTAAAATATCATCATCAATAAGTAGAACTACTGAGAATTGAACTTTTTGTGTGAAATCAAATTAATAATGATCAGATAGTAAACAAAACTTTTGATCAGACTAGAATGAAGAAACTTTCCCTCTCAGAAATGTGAAAAGACCAGAGAAAACAAGATTTAATAAAGACAAATATAACACAAATTCAAGCACAATGGCACAAAACATTACATACTCTCAGAGCAAACTCAGTTTCAACAAAATCAAACGTTTTTCAGTGCTATTATTGTTTCGAAACAAATACAATAAAACACGCTGACACCATGTAACAGCATTTCCTGTATGTTTTTCATCTGCAATTGAACGTTCACCATCTACACTTGTGGAAATTCACAGCAGTTTTTGTATCAATCCGAGGTGCACCTTAAATGCACACAATGGCTTGAATAGACCTTACAGGATATAACGTTCAGAGTAATATGTGTCTGTTGATCTACATTGAAAAGTAAACGAAGAGCATTAAATCCCTGATCCTCATTTAAAACATGATCAAAAGGCACTTCTGGAGTGTGAAGACAAAGTTTAAAGGGATAGTTCACCCAAAAATGAAAATTCTGCCCTTATTTACTCCACTCATTTCAAACCTGTTTGACTTTCTCACTTCTGTTGATCACAATAGATATTGTTAAGATGGTGGAAACTGGTAGCCATTGACCATGATGGTACTTTATTTATTTTATTATGGATTTCAATAGCTAACGATTTCCATCATTCTTCAAAGGTTATTCTGTTCAACAGATAAACAAAGCTCATAAACCTTGGTACATTTAAATTTTTGGGTGAACTATCCCTTTTAGAAATGTGTCCCTTATTTAGAGGCTTTAATTACTGGAAGTCAAACGAATATGACCTAAACAGAAAAAAATAGTGCTAAAATAAAAAAATCTAACAAATATATCACCCTCTGAACAGCAATTATTGCCAATAAAGTCCTTATTTGTTTGTTTGAATCCCCTTTTGTTCAGCTAATAATGTGTGTTCCATGTTATGAGAGAAAAGGCAGCCTCTGAATCACCCAAAGAGCTGAAAAAGAGCTAAATCAAGTCATCGGCACTGGAAGGACAACAACTGAAAGGCTGTTCTCTTTTCCTCAGTGGTCGTGAAGGAGACACGATGATGTCATCAGAGTCGTCTGAATCAACGCTCTTTGGGTTTTCGGTGGCTGGTTCCTGTTGGTGGATCTTCACGCCTGCTTCACGCCAGCAAAACAAAAAACATGTTTGTCATTCCATTAAACAGGTGAAGGACTATACTGTATAATGGCAGATTATTCACACACATACTGGCATTATCACACATTTGATACATGTTAGAAACCACCAGCCATTGACATTTATAGTAAGAAAATAAAATACTACGGAAGTCAATGGCTACTGGTTACCAACATACACTCACCGGCCACTTTATTAGGTACACCTTACTGGTACTGGGTTGAACCCCACTTTGCCTTCAGAACTGCCCTAATCCTTTGTGGCACAGATTCAACAAAGTACTGGAAAAATTCCTCAGAGATTTGGTCCATATTGACATGATATCATCATGCAGTTGCTGCAGATTTGTCGGCTGCACATCCCTGATGCGAATCTCCCGTTCCACCACATCCCAAAGGTGCTCTATTGGATTGAGCTCTGGTGCCTGTGGAGGCCATTTGAGTGCAGTGAACTCATTTTCATGTTCAAGAAACCAGTCTGAGATGATACACGCTTTATGACATCATGCATTATCCTGCTGGAAGTAGCCATCAGAAGATGGGTGCACTGTGGTCATAAAGGGATTGTGGTCAGCATCATTGCTCAGGTAGGCTGTGGCATTGACACATTGCTCAACTGATACTAATGGACCCGAAGTGTGCCAAGAAAATATCCCCCACACCATTACACCACCAGCAGCCTGAACCGTTGATACAAGGCAGGATGGATCCATGCTTTCATGTTGTTGACGCCAAATTTTTACCCTACCATCCGAATGTCACAGCAGAAATCGAGACTCATCAGACCAGGCAACTTTTCTCCAATCTTCTATTGTCCAATTTTAGAAATCATAGTAGATCAAACAGTTTCTGAAATACTCAGACCAGTTCGTCTGGCACCAACAACCATGCCACGTTTAAAGTCACTTAAATTGCCTTTCTCCCCCATTCTGATGCTCGGTTTGAACTGCAGCAGATCGTCTTGACCATGTTTACGTGCCTAAATGCATTGAGTTGCTGCTATGTGAATGGTTTAGAAATTTGCATTAATGAGCAGTTGGACAGGTATACCTAAAAAAGTGGCCGGTGTGTGTACATCAGTCTATCTTCCTTTGTGTTTAACAGAGGGGGGGAAAAGGGACCAATAAATGATTTTTCACTTTTTTGGGTGGGTGAACTATACCTTTAAGTGTCTTATGCTCATCAAATGTGCATTTATTTGATTAAAAACATTGACCTCTTTCCATCACGAATAATGGGCTCAGCAATTGTAACATCATTAGTTCCAGACTTCTGGATTATTTGCCGTAAAAAACAGCTCGTTAAGAGGACTGGTGTTCAAAACTGGTGTTCACATTATATGATATCATTTTTATCTATACTCATAAACACACTTGGTCGTTTGAACGGTTTATTCTTAGTCATTTCTACAGATGCCAAGAGAGCTTAAATGCACAGCAAGTTAAGAAAACTCTAGAAAAAACTAACAAAAAACAAACAAACTATCGAACAGGGAAAGCATCTTCATCAATTTGACAACACGTGTGCACACAAACTTTCACAACACATGCAAATACATAAACATACTGCAAATAGCACTGACCACAATGGAAATGTGTCAGGCAACTGTAAAAAGTGACGAACTAGACTGCTTATGGCTTTACATCCTTCTGGCATCACATGATTTCTGATAACAAAATCACATGACTTTTTAATGTGCTGTCTGGAATTTATCCGGTAAAAGTTTTTTCCATTGTAGTTTATGAGGATTTTTTCTAATTGAATTTAAAAATCCTACTCAGTAATGCTAAACACGTTTATTTATACTCATTTTAAAAACCATGGCGTTTCCATCAAGCATTTTTAATGCAATATTCCAAAATGGACATAAAAATAGGTGGATGGAAACATAGCTAGTGTCAGGTGATTCACCTGAATCCTTCTAAGATGTGAATTTGTCACTGAATACACATTTCTTCCTATTATTGATGTTGAAAAGTAGTTAATCTGAATGTGTGTGTTTCAGGATGTTCTTCGTAAAAGAGTAGGGGTTTAACCCCGGCATCCTGGCCAAATCTGCCCATTGGCCTCTGTCCATCATGGCCTCCTAACCATCCCCATATCATAATTGGCTTCATCACTCTGTCTCCTCTCCACCAATCAGCTGGTGTGCGGTTTGGCGCAAAATGGCTGCCGTCGCGTCATCCAGGTGGATGCTGCACACTGGTGGTGGATGAGGAGACCCCCCCCATTGTGTAAAGCGCTTTGAGTGCCCAGAAAAGCGCTATATAAATGTAAGGAATTATTATTATTATTATTATTATTAGAATGCTCAATGAACAGCATTTATTTGAAACAGAAACTTTTCCAACATTACAAATGTCTTCAGAGTCACTTTAAATCAATTTAACATGTCCTTGCTGAAAAAAAATGATACTGACCTCCAACTTTTGAACAGTAGCGCAATAAAAATAAGTTATGGGCCTCCTGTACTCTAACCTGGTATTGATCTCTTGTCTCGCAGCTTATCACTATAAGTAGGATTTATTTCCTCTGTGGCCTCCTCGCTATTATTCAGAGCTACACCAAGAAGAGCATATAGAATGAAAATCATCCACTTGCAAGTTTTAAAGAAAGGTTATTAGCATGAAAGATTTGAAGAATGATCCAAATGGAATCTGTCATCTTAGTTAATCTGTCTTACTGATCAAACATTAACAATCTTTACAAGAATAACAACAGTATGAGATAATATTGATCTCTTCACAAGAACAGAGCACATTATTAAAGATGAATAATCACCTGAGGTTTGGGTTTTTTCCGTAAACATGGCCTGAGAGGATCCTGCAGGTAAGACGTACTGCTTTTTCTGATGTATGGTAGATACAGACTGTGCCCTGCAGTCACATTAACATATTTTTATAAGGACAATACATTTATTTTGCAAATAAATACAGACTATATTAATCTGACAATGTGCTATAATATAATATAATATAATATAATATAATATAATATAATATAATA
>CAIGQQ010038154.1:12542575-12559528 GCA_903798035.1 Danio albolineatus
AATATAATATAATATAATATAATATAATATAATATAATATAATATAAGTGAATAGTGCATGTGTATGTGAAATAGTGAAATGTGAGTGTACTGATGTTGTAATGTAGTGTATACACTATATGTTTACAGTATATCACCTGTCTGTCTTCGTAGTGCTGCGTTTGAGATGAGCCCTAAAGACCGACTGCAGCAGAGTCACTTCCTCTTCCCGTACAGCTTGAGTGCTCTTACCTGATTGGCTCTGAAAAACGAACAGCAAGATAATCGTATCATTGTTCAATGGTAATAATTGTTGCGTTGGATCTTTGAAATGAGGGGTGTGCATAACAAGTTTCTAAATAAATGTACATCATAAATTCATAAAAGTAAAAAAGTATTACATACTCCCAAAACATCTTCAAAAAGTATCTACACAGTAGATACTCCAATCAGCACAGTAACGACATATAATGCAAAAATCAATGGAGGCAAAGCTAATAGAGCATCCCATGAAAATGGTATAATACAGCATCCCATTAAAATGCTAAAAGTGGTTACCATGGCAGCAGGGACAGTTCCCAGGTCAGCTTGCCTCTGTCCCTCCAGATGCCTCTGTCTGATCAGATGTCCTCTGAGACAGGACTGCAGGAGAACTAGATCCTGTGCAGACATGCAAAAGACCAAAAGCAGGACATTTAATAAGCTACATTTACTGCAAATGTACAGTATGTGGTAATGGGGTTGCACCGACCCTTTTACGATGTGAGCGCCAGTGTTTCTGGATGATCTCAGCTGCCTTGTTTTTCTTTTTTGTCCCAAAATCTGATGGCGATGATGCTTCTGTTAACAATGAAGAACTGTCTCGAACCTGTGAGATGGATTGTGACAATATCATATTGATGTGTTGCCACATGATGATGTAGTGATTTCTGTGAGGTCGTGAACATTTCTAAGGATACATTTCGAAAGCATTACCTGAATTGGATCTTGTACTAGTTTGAGGTTTCTCTCCTCCTCTAGTTTCTCCTTTAAACATGTGATTTCTACGATCAGTGCACTCATCTCCTGTCTGTGAATAAAAACGTGAATATGAATTCATATGTGTGCTCACGTTTGATGGCATGTATTTTATTTTAACAAAGATTTTTTTTTTTTTTTACATTTTTAGCCTTTTAAATTGTAGGTCTTTTTACACTGAACACGTCTGTCCTCCTTTAAAGATGTTTAGAGCAATTATTTATAGTGATAATTGTAGGAAGTGTTCAATTTTATACATCTGAAACACATACATAAATAATACGTTAAAAAAAGCCAATGTTTTTAGACCCAATAATCATTCATCACTTATATTTACTCATATTGTTATTTTTTCACTTATATTTTTAATTTTTTACATTTAAGATTAGACATGTTTATTAGTAAAATAACATTTGTTTAATCCTGTGGGTCTCACCTATCAAATCTGATGTTTATTTTATATTTTTCTATTTGATTCAAGTCAGGTGATTGGCTGGGCCATTCTACAACTTGATTTTCTTTCTCTGAAATCATTTGAAAATTTCCTTGGCTATGTTTTGGATCATTGTCTTGCTGAAATGTCCACCCTGGTTTCATCTTCATCCTCCTGCTATTGTAGATGTTAAACTGAAGCAGCTGATATTAATTTACAGTGACAAAAGGCAGAGGGTTGCTGAATAACTACTGACAGATTTCATCTGCTGTCTGGGCATTCACTGCATTTTTACACCTTCCTTTCTTCATGTGTTCAATACTTTATTCCTGTGTCATTTTATGTTATTACACATAACTTCATTTGTAAACTAATTAATATTGATATTAAATATAAAATTTCAAATCAACAGCACCTTTAGAAAAATGTTTTCTGAGAAAAATGGTGACATGTTGAATACTTATTTCCCCCACTGAGCATTCAAGGTAATATGTAAACTGTTTTGATTATGTTAGAAATAAATATGTAGGTTTAAGAAATATGTTTTTAAGTCATCACGAGTTAAATGTGTTAAATAGAATTTATGTAAATTTAATTCAATCCAAAGAGGTTAATAATGCAAATTTTCAGATGATGTACGGTATTTTTATCTACTTTCTGAAACAGGAAGAAATCTCACCAATGATTTTTCACAATGTTTTAATTAATAAAAAGGGTAAACAATACAGTAAAATAATGTTATTTGAATGATTTACAATTGTTTTCCAGGTTGAAATTTGCAAAGACATAAAATATTGTTTTATTTTTAAAATATTAAATTATTACATTTTGAAAAATAACGATCCTTCATGTCTTCAACATTTACCTTGCACATACAGTAGAGTATATTGGCACATTTTGCCACAAATGTCAAGATTTTATAGAAAATTTGTCACAGAAATACTAAAATGTAATTAGTGTTTAGTTAAAAAAATATTAAAATAAACTCTTCCTAAAGTAATCACTCTAAATAATTACTGTAAACTTCACTAAAGGAGGACAAACATGTTCAATATACAAATTTAAAAGTCTTAAATGGTAAATAGCATGCTTGTTTTACATAAGATACATGAGATACATGCATATCATCAAACATGTGAGGACACAAGATCTTCCACAATAAGCAAACACATCAACACAACATGGGTTTATATTACACACCTGTGTGTTTGAATCAGGCTCTCGTGATCTCGAATTTGCTCCTTCAGCACATTTTCTACCTCTTTCAGACGTTGATCCTTTTCAGCAGATAAACGTCTTATCTCCTCACTTATAAGCCAAAATCAGAATTTCAATCAGAATTAATCTCAAATCACTTTAAACAGCTTCAAAAAAAGTTTCTAAATATATGATAAATGAGAGGTGAATGCAGTTATCATTACGAATGTCTTGTGAAGTTCTTCAAAAAAAAGTTCTTTAAAATGTTTTTGCTTCTTTACATTAAAGAATTTATATAAAAACCTGAAAAGTTTTTAGGATTGATAGTAAATGTTTGTTGAGCACCAAATCTGCAAATTCTATTTATTTTTAAAGCACTCTTTGAATTGTCACTACGAAGACTGGATCAATGACCTTTTTTTGCCTTTTAAACATATATAAATATAGAAAATAGTTCTCTTAAACTTGACAAATCTTTCTGTTTTTACTTTATGTTTTGTTTCAATAAATGCAGCCTTTTTCAACTGAATTTAATTGTTTCAAAAGCATTTAATCCAAGCATTATGAACTGTAGTGTATTCTCTGTAAGTGCACTTACTCTCTCTGGGTTAGTTTTTGCTGTAGTTCTGATTTCTGTTCTCCAAGTTTCGTAACCACTCCATTCAAAAGCACATCATTCTCTGTAATCATAGTCGGCTCGGTCTCTGCGTTCTGATTCGTTGATTCTGTATCGTCTAGGCTCTTTTGTGATGCTTTGGAGATCTGAAGATTTTTCATCTTTTCCAATCTCTGAAAAAAATTAGATAAATAAATGATTTTTTTCATGATAAATCTAATCTTCGGTTTTGCGAATAATGTTTCAAGTAACATAAAAACCTTTTCAAGCTCCAGGATTCGTCGCACAAGTCTCTGTTTACTCCAGTCCATATAACCTGAAAACATAAAAAATATGGTTTGTCATGTTGCTGAATTCAGCACTCCTGCAGGTGGAGCAACCTTAAGTCAATGTTTTCAAACTGTTTATTCCAGCACGTTTAACCAACCAAGACAAAATAACCATTTTAGACTTGTTAATTAAAGTTTTTCATCAGTAATTCAATTCTTATTGCAGAAACTGTTGAACAGTGCAGACAAAAACGGATACCTCAGTTGTTTTAGTAACGATAATAACTATATTTTGCATAGTGTGTTTTTATGCAGATATTTTACAGGTTTGAGTGGGGGAAATAAGTATTAAACACGTCATGATTTTTCCTGGGAATATTATTTCTGAAGGAGCTGTTGACATGGGATTGAACCAGATTTTGGTAAAAACCTAAACAATACAAACATTAAAAATAAAACAAAACAAAATCTGAAAAATAACAATAGAATGACACAAGGACAAAAGTACTGAACAACTGAAGCGTATTTAATACTTTTTTTTAAATACTTTCTGAGTTTCAATAGCTGTGTTTTGGATCATGTCCACCCTGGTTTCATCTTCATCATCCTGCTAATGTAGATGTTTGACTGAAGCAGCGAAAATGTATTTACAATGACAAAGGGCAGAGCGTTACTAGAGATTTCAGCTGCTGTCTGGGCTTTAACTGGCTTTCTACACCTCCATTTCTTCATGTGTTCAATACTTTTTCTCTGCGTCATTTCATTTTATTACGCATAACTTAATTTTTAAACTAATTAGTTTGGTTTTCTTTGCATATAAACATTTTTTTGGTTGTCACCAACATCTGGGGGGAAGCTCCTTTAGAAATAA
Source organism: Danio albolineatus (assembly GCA_903798035.1). NCBI lineage: Eukaryota > Metazoa > Chordata > Actinopteri > Cypriniformes > Danionidae > Danio > Danio albolineatus. The sequence continues at coordinate 12,546,958 of CAIGQQ010038154.1, forward strand.
ATTTTCTGAGAAAAATGATGACGTCTTCAATACTTATTTCCACTACTAAATAAATAAATAGGGCACTAAAAACCCCAGTAGATGGAAGCAAGTTCTTGTTTTTTTAGTGATTCACTGAATTGTTAACTCAAATGATTCGTTTAAATGGCCGATTCATTTTAAAATGCAGCAAGTGATTCTCACGATCCTGTTTATTGAACTGTTTACTCAAGCAATTTGTTCAAACTGATTTTTTCATAGCTGATACATTAAAGAAGCACTTATATTCTCTACTGGGTTTCTTTTCAAGGCATCATTTTTGTTAATTTGACAAGCTGTTTTTTTTATACAAACATTTTTCAGAATTGAATTTTTATTGTAAATTTGGAAGAAATATCATCAATAGTGTACATAAAACAAACATTTAACAAAAACTCAAAACTTGGAAGTCAGTGTAAAATCAGAATTTACAACGTTTATTTTTCTAGCGCACATTATTATTTTGTAAGTGAACAATTAATCTGTGCAAAAAAAATGTTTTGGTAATCCTTAATCAAAGTCTGACCATTTGGAGTGGTGTTTCTTCTATTGAAGTCATTTTTATGACTTTAGCCATAATATTATGAACCATGCCCCTTTTACCACTAGTTTGCTACGCTGTGCACTGTATGTATAACAACATCATTAAATTAACATACAATCCCACATGATAAATATTTCCAGTTCTGCTGTGAATGTATAAGTACCCTTGGCTCTGCATGCAGGGCTGTCCGTCATGCTCATCTCTTCCTGGGTCAATTCTTTTTTGAGCGCCTGGTTCTCGTCCTCCAGTTGTTGAGCAGTCTTTGTGAGTTTCAGTACTGTGGTACTAAGAGTCTTGATCTGCCGTCTGCTCTCTTTGCTCTCTGCTTTATTACTGAGAAGAAAAAGAAAACACAGATGATCAAATCATATCAGATCAAGAGAGACCATTCAATTGAATAAAATGATCAATGTGTTTACCTTCTCTCAGCTGAATCTAATAGTGTGCGCAATCTTTGAACCTAAGCATGAAAAACAAAGAAAAAAAAAATATATATATAGTTACAATTTTTTTCTAAATGATTGAATTTGTTTGTATAATTAACTTGTAACGAAACTTAAAAAGAAACAAGATCTCCTCCTGCCTCCCATGTTATCTATGAAAGCCTGTAGATATTTTTTATGTGAAGCACTCTCATAAAATTAAAATGTTTCTATGCTCCCTGTGAAGTCAAGTCTCAAATATACTTTATATTTAAAAAATAATAACAGTGTAATTTCAATGACCTCATCAGTTATCATCACTATAATCAAATGCTTTCTAAACTGCTGTTTTTTACTCTGCTGTCATTTATGCTGCAGGATATATTCATATATATTCAATTAAAAATCGTTCTTGGTGGTGTGAATGGCATACGGATGTTTTTATAAGTATGATGCTTCTAAGGTGTTTCCACCTTCTTTTAACACAAGAAATAATCCTCGCTGCTAGTATATAGGGGCACTGAATCACACTCAGTTTCTTGCACATGTGCACAAATAGAAGTACATTTTGCTGGCTCCAGTTCACTAAGAAAGAAGAATGCTGAACCTCTGACTAGACGTAAGATGCATGTAAAGTAGAAGCTCTGGTTAGAGCGAGTATAACATTATCCAGTAACAACCAAGAAGTTTTTCGTTCGTAATTGTCTTCTGTGATAAACAAACTACGCTGTACAGTAAGTGATTCCTGTGAGATGTATGTTCCTGGAGATTCTGCAATGTATGCATTTTATGTCATGCATCATACATCAAGTCAGAGATTTGAATTATATACTTATAGAATCTACAATACAATAGAAACTACAAAGTAACCCATATGCCGCCAGGTGGTTAACACATGTAGTATATGAAGTGGATCAACATCATTCATTCATTCGTAATGAACCGCCCGGCTTAGTCCCTTTGTTATTCTGCCAGGGGGTTAACTCATATTTTTTAAAGTGGATTAATGTATTTTTGTAACAAAATTATAAATATTTTTGTTACAAAAACACATTGATCCACTTTAAAAAAAATACAAGTTAACCCCCTGGCAGAATGTGGGTTAGTTTATGCTGGATTAAAGTGCTTTTGGAATTTAAAAAAAGGGCCAATACTCAACACCATTATGCAGCATAGAAAAGCCAGCGAGCATTTTGAAGTCTGAATGAAACGGAAGTTACTGAGACTTTTATTTCAGGATGTTGATGTACTTCCAACTGATACGGAATATTGAGCAGGGTGAAGGGCTTTCATTTTGCACATCACTCCCTTTTAGCAAACTAATGGTGTGGTTAAAAATATTGTAGCTGAAGTTGTCAAACTGACGTCAACAAAGAAGGACCGCCACCCCAATCGTGGAAGCAAATGGTCAGACTTTGATTAAAGATTACCTAAACAATTGATTTTTCAGTGGATTAACTCACAGAGTAATTGTTCACCTGCAGAATAACAATGTGTGCTAGCAAAATAAACATTGTACATTTAGATTTCACACAGACTTTAAAACTCAGCCTGTGTTCATCTGACAAAACAAAGTCATATACACCAAGTATGACTTGAAAGTGAGTAATCTACGGTGTAAACTTTATTTCTGGGTGAACTATTCCTTTAAATATGTTTACATAAAACAATGCAAGTTACCTCCTCAAAGTAGATTTCAACAGTGATCTTCATTTCCTGCATGTTAGTAGTTTTGTGGTCACTCTGAAGCTGACTGTAAAAGAAAACACACAACTCAATTTACGTACAACAAACACAAGCATTTAAAAGTATCTAGTTTGAATCAACATTAAATAATTTTGTGATAATTTGAACAGAAAATACGCGAGTTTTTTGCAGTCACATACACTGTTGCTCTGAGAACATTTGTAGGCAAAATTTGCTCATTCGAATAGGAATCTGTGATGTATACATGGAACGTTGGGTTGAAGAAACTAAAACACAAAGTAAACTGACACTCTATTGGACAATAAAATCAAATCATGATTGGAAGAATATCTTCACAGTGTTAGAGACACAAAGCAGAGGCAGATCATGACCAAATACAGGCTCTGTGAACACAATCTGGCCATCGAGTCCGGCAGACACAGAGAGAGCTGGAGACCCACAGAACAAAGAGTGTGTATTCACTCTACGACAGGCGAGATTGAGACGGAGGTGCACTTTCTCCTTCACTACCAACACTTTAAATCAATCCGAGACACATGAGAGACAGTAGATAAACTCATTTATGTATGTATGTAATGTGTGTATTACTGTATGCTTCCCTACTGTCTACCAAAGTGACCCTTTGTCTGTATGCGTTTATATGTTAAACACTGGTTGAATGTTCACATGTTCGTATTTCTTACATTTTTTAAGTTTAAATTATGAAACTTTGTTTCTATTCTTGGTATTGTACGCTATTGTATTGATATGCTATTGTAGTTATATTTGTCTTCAAATAGCTTTGGCAATATTGTATTATTTACAGTCATGCCAATAAAGCAATTTGAATTAAATTGATATCTGGTGTTTCATTAGAGGTGTGACGGGTCGTCCAGTGCCTAATCAACGTCTTCCTGGGAGAAGAGCACAGAGGCCATCTGAATGTGATCACGCCGATCGCCCTTGCTCCTGGAGCTCGTTCACTCCAAGGGAATAAAGACACACCAGCTAAGACAGTTGGTGAGAAGCCTCTCTGCTAACCTTTTCTCTAACCAAGTTCTTTCTCCCTCATACAGAATGCACGGAGTGATCGGATCGGCGTTTCACAGCAGCACGGACGAAAAAGGACAATAATTCCACCACTAACCCACCTACAGCCTCACCTGGAGCACAGCTACACTGGGGACGAAGGGAAGATCACAGAAGACACATGCACATCTCCCTCACGTTCGCTACTTTGTAAATAAAAGCCTTCGGGGGTGTTCACTTACAACTTGTGTTGGCCTTTTCACTCCACCCTGCTATAGAGGGCATGAACAGTGCTTTATTTCACTGAATTGTTATGGGCAATTGACTGTATTTTGCTAATCACATTAAGTGTTTATATGCCCCCTTTTGCTTCTGGCACCTAAACTATGTAACAGCCTTACTAGCACAGTTCAGGAAGCAGACACACTCTGTCAGTTTAAAACTAGATTAAAGACACATCTCTTTACATTAGCATACACATAATACACAAATGCTTTGGAATCCAAATCCTCTAAAGGATTGTTAGTCTGCATTATTTAGGGCAACCGGAGCCGGGAACACTTCCCAAAAGACATTATAATTTGAACGGCATCTGCGCTCATGTTAGTCTGTTTTTTATTATTTCACAAGGTTTCCATAATCCTGGACCAGGCCGTATCATGAGCAGCTGCTGTGGTGGTCATGGAGGAGTGGAGAGCATGAGACCGATCCCTGTTAAGACGATCCCTGTGACAGACGAGTCCTCGCATTGTTCCTGAAGGGCCAGCCTGATCACCAGCCAGTGATCCACCTGTGGTCTCTCCGTGATAGATGTCCAACGTTCTCCAGCCCCGGCGCCATAGACTGCAGCTCTGCACAAGACGTTTGGCCATAGGAGAAATGGTCGTGCCCAACTGAGCCTGGTTTCTCTCGAGGTTTTAATTCTTCACTTTCGCCAATTGGTGAAGTTTTTTCTTCGCCGCTGTCACCTCTGGCTTGCATGGTTCGGGACTTATAGGGATGTGCACCGATGGATTACTCTTCAGTGTTTGGACTCTCAGCAGTGATTATTAAACTACGCTGAAATGAACTAAACTGAACTTCAACACTGAAAACTGGACTGACTCGGTTTCAATTTTTAGTAATGCATGTGAAGCTGCTTTGACACAATCTACCTTGTAAAAGCGCTATACAAATAAAGATGAATTGAATTTATAGACAACAGCAATTAAACTGAATAGACTCCACAGGCTTTTGTAAGATCTGAGAGTTAGCTGCACATCAACACAAGCAAGGAAAGTCTTTACTGATTTGTTTACTAATTCTCGTAATCATTAGTGACCTTAACTTTTATCTTGTGGTGACATTTATTTCAGGCTAATTCTTGGCCTCAACAATTGTATAACTATAACCTGTTTTGTATAATATAAATGAGCTTGTATAATATAAATAAAAATAGAATCAAACCTCAAGGCGTTCTCTTTCTCTTTGCACTGCTGCTCCAGTCGCAGAATCTTTTGTTTCAGTCCATTAATAATCTAAAAAGATTAAAAATACATGTTTGCATTATAATCATTCTTAAAATCAATGGCCTGAACAAATTTGAACGTAAGAATATGTGCAGTTGTTATAAAGGCATACTCACTGATCTAGGATCTGTCTTTCTGTCCACTAAACTCCTAGCATACTCTGGGTCCTACACAATTAAATGCAAAAACAATTATGAAGAAGCAAAGAAAATGATTTTATCGCAATACTGTTTAAAAAATTTAAAGTGTTTAAGTAAAGCATTTGATGCTCACGAAGATTGCATTTAATCTTTCTTGTGATGCAACACTGAAGTTTCAGATCATTACTTCAATATTTAGTGTGACATGATCATTCTGAAATAATTCTAATATGCTGATTTGGTGCTCAATTAATATATCTTACTGTTTATGTGGATGATAACAGCTTTTCTGCATGTATTTGTTTGGGATTTTTTTAAAGGACAGTTCACCTAAAAATAAACATTCTGTCATCCCTTCACTTTTTTCAAACCTTTATCATTTTCTTCTTTTAATCACAAAAGAAGATATTCTGCAGAAAGCTGGAAACCGGTACCGATTGACTTCCATAGTATTTGTTTTTCCTACTGTGGAAGTCAACGGTTACAGGTTTTCAGCTTTCTTCAGAATATATATAAATAGTGAGTTAATTTTCATTTTAGGATAACTATACCTTTAACCCTAAAAATTCAGCATTTATTTAAATTTGTTGTCACATTGGAATGTTAAACGTGTCCTTGCGAAATATTTTGTTTTGGATTTCTAAATTTCAGATTTTGTTTAATAATACAATTTTATTGTTCTTTTAGAAAAGGACATACACAATAGTTTTGTGTAATTGTGCCATACACAATAATTCATTCATTTATTTTCTTGTCGGTTTAGTCCCTTTTTTAATCCGGGGTCGCCACAGCGGAATGATCCGCCAACTTATCCAGCATTTATTTTACACAGCGGATGCCCTTCCAGCCGCAACCCATTTCTGGGAAACATCCATACATTTTCATACACTACAGACAATTTAGCTTACCCAATTCACCTGTACTGCATATCTTTGGACTGTGGGGGAAACCGGAGCACCCGGAGGAAACCCACGCAACCACGGGGAGAACATGCAAACTCCACACAGAAATGCCAACTGACCCAGCCGAGGCTCGAACCAGCAACCTTCTTGCTGTGAGGCGAACATGCTACTCACTATGCCACCGTGGCGCCCACCATACACGATAATTTGTCCAGTAAATGTTATTTTTAAAATTACATTGCAGTAAAGTTCGTATTTATTATCAATAATCTCGTTTATGAACACTTCTTCCTTAAACGTCACGTAGAGTGCTTTTAAATGTGCATTTTTATTCCATGTTTGAGGTAATCTAAACCGAAAAATTAAGAGAGGGTGGGACATAGTGTAGCCCCTCGCCTTTTTAAATAAACAGCCAATAGCGTTTTGTTTTATCACTGCTCTGCCAGTGAGAGTGGTTTAGCACAAGCACATCAAATGTAAATGGGGCGGGGCATGTCAAATACTAGAGAGCATTTGATTGGTCACGATTTGATTTGGTCATGTGAATAAAACCGTTGATCCATTTAGGCAGAAGTGGCAAACTGCAAGCTTTACATGTTTATATCAGTTTTATATCTCCTAAACGTGAATTTTGTCACCGTTTTGGTGCACACTAGCTTATAGATATCCTAAAAACTAACAATACTGATACTCATATCCAAAAAGAATTCATTTCATGGACCCGTGCTCTGTGTCATGTGTACAGTATGTGTGGGGTGTGAAGCATTTATACTGTACATGCAATCAAATTCCAGATTATCTCTGCGGCTGGATTTGCAGAGGATTGCTCATTACCTTGGCTGGGTCCAATAGCTGTTCGATTTGCCTGTCTTTCTTACAGTTTTCTTCTTCAAAACGCCGCAGCTTGGCTCTCATCTTGTCTGATTCAGCCTTTTGGGTTTGGATCGTCTGAGAAAAGAGGAAAGAAACACAAGGCTACATCAAATTCCAATGCAGACAGATACACTTCAATTGATGGATACATGCTAAACCACATCACATTTGGCATCAGTTGCCAAAGTTACAGAGTAAAAAGGTAATAAAGGTTTAGCAAACATTTGCACAATTCAGATTAATTTTTTCAAAACAGTTTTAAATTTTTTAAGTGACCCAAAAAATTCAGTAGAACACAAAAGAAGATATTTTGAAGAATTTTGGAAACCTGTAACCAGTGACATATATTGTATTTTTCCCCAATAAGTCAATGGTTACAGGTTTCCAACATTTTTCTAAATATCTTCTTTTGTGCTCAACAGAGCAAAAAAAAACTAAAACTGGTTTGAACAAGTGAAGGATGTGTAAATGATGACAGAACTCAAATATTTGGGTGAACTATCCCTTTAACGTCACATTTCTGACTTTTTCCTTAGATTACATTATTATTAGATTTTCCTTAAACTTACAAATGCAGGAAAAAAGTCAATTACATTTTTAGTTCTTTATCCTGGTGGAATATATACATATATAAAACAGAAACCAAACCGTCTTTGACCTATATATGTTTTTAGACATAATACGAAATACTAAAATTCATTTCAAGAACCATTTCCTCCAATTGCATTATACAAATTATGTCTAATAATAGCTAAAAATAAACTTGCATGGATTAATATTTTCAAATGTGCAGCAGAGGCAATACACTATCCAGGAACATTTGGCAGTCTATTTTTAACAAACTTTGATTTAAGACAAACTAATCCGAACCACTAATCCTTGTTGTACATATAGGACAGACAGTAGAATTGAGATAAAAGTCCTATTCTTCGAAAACATGCATTCTGATGTAATCACAATTCTACAAACTCATCCTCAAAAACACTTTTAAGTCACTGAGTGGGTGCGCAAGAGACCAGCTTTACCTTTTTTAGATCGATTATTTCATCATACATCTCCTCCTTGTCTTTGTAGTCCGGCGTCCCTGGAACATAACCTGGTGGAGAATTGGAAAATAATAATATACAGTGACATCATCAGAATCCTCAGAAAAATAACCCATGCACTGATTTATAAATCTTTTCATTCATTCATTTTCTTTTCGGCTTAGTCCCTTTATTAATCCGGGGTCGCCACAGCGGAATGAACCGCCAACTTATCCGGCATTTGTTTTACGCAGCGGATGCCCTTCCAGCCACAACCCATCTCTGGGAAACACATCCATACATTCTCATTCGCACACATACACTATGGACAATTTAGCTTACCCAATTCACCTGTACCGCATGTCTTTGGACTGTGGGGGAAACCGGAGCACCCGGAGGAAACCCACGCAACCACGGGGAGAACATGCAAACTCCACACAGAAATGCCAACTGGCCCAACCGGGACCTGCCCCAACCGGGGATCGAACCAGCGACCTTCTTGCTGTGAGGCGAACGTGCTACTCACGCGCCACCGTGGCGCCCCTATAAATCTTTTCAACGACTATTTTCTTTAATGTTTTTTGAAGAGAGAAAGAACTGAAAAAACACTTATTTTCAAATTATCTATACGCATATTACTATATTATAATTTTACATAAGAAATATTTACATTCCTAGATACAAGTAAAAACCAAAATGATCAAATAAAATGAATTAAAATAAATAAATAAATAAATACACAAAAAATAAAAGTAAAAACAAATTTATATTATATTTATTAAAAAAATAAAATTTATAAAAAATAAAATAATTTAAAGTAAAATAATTTAAATTCAATTAGGCTGTAACGTTACTTCAGACCACCCTTGTTCCAGATTTATTACATTCATCTCACCATTAGATGCAGAGCGGGAATATTTGGGCTTTTTCATTCCTAAGGCCTCCTTCAAGTATTCCGGTGTTCTGGCACTGGAAATGCTGCTGTGTGTGACACTGCAATCCATGACTTTTGGAGATTTTGACAATGACCCTAAAGTAAATTCATTTGAAATTACATTTACATGTCTTTTAGAAACACGTTTATCCATTTTCAGCTATACATTTTCATCAGATCTGATATGCTTTATGAAGTTATTTATGCAATCAAGTGATTTGATTTTCAGCTATTTTGTCGGCTCGTCCAGTAAATACTATTTAAATATCTTTAAAACAAAAACCATCTATCGAAGTACAATTTATTCAACAGTTTTGGGTCATGTTTTTTAAAAGAAATGAATGTGTTTTATTCTGCACAGACTCTTTACATTTATTGAAAATGACATGCAAACAAATTTACAACAAAACAAAATTAATGCAATCTGTCAAACTTTTCACCTAAAAACTTAAAAAAATAAATTCTCCAAAAGCATAATTATTAATGTTTACTCTTCAGTGCCAAATCAGCAAAATAAAATAATTTCTGAAGAATTATGTGACACTAAAAACGGGAAAAATCTGCTTTGCCATCAAGGAATAAATCCCATCTTAAAATACATAAACATTTATTTACTTCCCACATAATTTAAAAATATATATAAAAAAGTTATTTAAAATTGTAATCATATTTTATTATATTTGTGATAATATTTAATTTTATCAATGCTTCAAAATATTACCGTTTTTTTTATATTTTTGATCAAATAGCGACAGATTTGCCGAACAGAAGTGCATATAAGTGTAACATAACTTTCAAAACTGAAAAATTCAGAATGCAAGATAAAATTGTAGCCACATAATTTAAAAAAAAGGTCAGACCGTGTCCATCATCCTGTAAGTGCAGCCAGACGTCTCTGGGTGGAGCAGCTGGAGGGGTTTTACAGTTTTGGAGTTGCGACCCCTTCTGTGTCCTCCACGATGCAGCTGGAGCTCTCTTCAGATGCAAGTTTGCACTGTTCAGGTATGGCGACTCTGAAAGATTTCAAAGAACACATTTTCTACATAAACAAAATAATTTATTGTTCTAAAGACATTTTATGCAATGTAAACAAAGTTCAGCGTTTAAATGTTTGAAATCCATAAGATGTTACCCATACATTAAATTGCAAAGTATGTTGCAAAATAATTCTATTTAAAATAAATGCTGTACCTTCTATTCATCAACCAAAACTGATGTAAGAGTTTTTCACATCGACAAAAACATCAAGCAGCACAGTCGGTTTTTAAAATGATAATCACAATAATTCAGACACTTGAAATTGTAATATTATTTCACAGAATTACTGTTTTTTAATCAAATAAATGCAGCCATGGTGAGCATAACAAACTTCACAAACCGCTTTCTGACTTTTCTGAATGGCAGAGTATACAGTATAACAATTTTTATTTACAATGCTATGTTGATATAAATCATATGGAAATGTAATGGCGTGTTGTAAAAGACTTACTAGGAGAAGGAGGTGGTCTGCCAGAAACTTTCTTTTTTCTTGGTTGCTGAAATTAAATTCAACAATCAGATATTTCAATTTATTACATTTGCATACTTAATTTTAATGGTGACTGTTGGTACTATATATTTATTCTTGCTTCAATTAATGTTATCAATTAATGCATCATTTTGATACAAAGATCTAAAAATCAAAGAAGAACTACAGCCAGACCGATAAATCTGACCGGCCCAAGATCACACCTTTTCAGTGTCGGACACAAAGCTGCTACATAGACTGTCTTCTGCCTGTAAAACACATAAGAAGAAGAATTATATATATTATTACAGTTTATATGTGCCTGTATTCATGTATTGCCAGACAATTAATATATATATTAGTTTGCATGTTCTCCCTGTGTTTCGCATAGGTTTCCTCCGGTTTCTCCAAAGACATGTGGTATCTAGAACTGGGTAAGCTAAATTGTCTGTAGTGTATGTGTGTGAATGAGTGTGTATGGATGTTTCCCAGTAATGGGTTGTGTCTGGAAGGGCATCCGATGCTGAAAATATATGCTGGATAAACTGACGGTTCATTCCACTGTGGCGACCCCAGATTAATAAAGGGACTAAGCGAAAAGAAAACAAATGAATGAATGAATATATATTCTTGAATTGATACTTAAATTAGTATTTAATAAAGATATATGTGTGTATAGGCTAAGAGATTGCTAATTCCTTTAATATAAACATAAACCATGATACTAAAAAGTTTTTATCTTAATTTACCATGTAATTAACATAGCTAACTACAACTGTGTGGGGTCAAAGCTATTTGATTTTTGTTGACATGTTATTCACCATGGAAATGAGGTTGAAATACAGTACTATATCCAGGTGAGTGCATCACGTGTTTCTGTAAAAGGTGGTACTGTACTTCAAGGTATTAGCATAGTAAATACAAAAGTACTTTGTGAGTGTTGTTGCGGTTTAAAACTGTTAATGTACTTACCAGATCTTCCACCTCCTCTTCAGTGACAAGTTCTCCAGCTACCAAAGACATTATAGCCTATCTGATACCTGCTTTTATTTTATCATCACCTTTTACAAACAAAGGAACCATAATACTCTCTCATCCCGTGCGATTTATGGAGTTACGACCTGCAATGTCCGCGTGTTATGATGTCGTCTTATTTCACAGATGTGCATAAATCCTGATATCAAACAGCATAAACGAGCAGTGAAACGGGTCTGTTTTGTTAAGAAGTTCCCGAGATGCAGCGGTTTGCTGATGTCGCCGTTAGGAAAAGCAGCGGGTCCTGCGTCAATATTGTGTTTGAAAGCTATACAGGTAACAGAGTAATGCTGCTCAGCCTCGTTTCGCGTCTCTCGTCGCTGTACGGATGTAATGGGCATTATTGTCGTCAAGCAACCGAAAATGTTTAACATGACAATAAACAGAAAATCAAACGTGTTTAAGGACGTCAGCACTGCGCACCACTTGCGCACACAGTGAATGAGCGGTGATCTGGGTGAGGTACAGCTCCACTCCATTATGAAAACTGTTTTAGAGTCCTTAAAATATTTTTGTGCTGTTTCTTTCTTTCCCTTTCTTTTATTAATTCAGGCACTCGCTATATTATTTATTTATTTCCTTCCTGTTCCGGTCATTAATTATCATTTACATCTGTCTGTCTGTCTGTCTGTCTGTCTGTCTGTCTGTCTGTCTGTCTGTCTGTCTGTCTGTCTAATTAAGTTAGCTTTACATCTTTAGATCTATCACCTGGATTAGATTAGGAACCAGTGTTCTCTCATTGTCACAATGTACTGGATAAAATATAACTTAAATGTATAATGCATAATAATATAATAAAACTTTGATAAGAAAAAAGTGAAATGATTTGATTATCATATATGGGACAAATATTTCACACAATACTAAAAAACAATGCATATTTTATCCCCCCCCCCTCCCCTCTCTCTCTCACACACACACACACACACACACACACACACACACACA
>CAIGQQ010038154.1:12559928-12578403 GCA_903798035.1 Danio albolineatus
ATATTACATAATAATTTCATTAAAAAATTACAAATGATAAAAAAATATATATAAAATTTTAAAATAAAAAATATCATCATAAAAAATTATATGATTATAAAAAACTTCGTGTTCAACCCAACATGGTGTGATTTGCAGCAAAGTTTCAGAAATTGATTTTCCCATTACATTTATGGGCCGGTATATATTCTGACGGTATAGAAAACCTTGGATAAAAATATCACCGTTTCACGGTATTGTGATTACTGCTCTAAAATATGCTCTTTTTTAATGTCTGGGTAAAAAAAAACTAAAACTTTCTTCCACTTTGTACTTTATTTTGACAAACATTTAACATATTTTTTAACAGTAAACATGCCAGGCTAAATAATTAAATGACTTCTGCTGTCATTGACTTCTGTGGTCTTCATTAGTATCTAAAACACTCATTTCTTTATAATTTAAAATGGCATCTTTGGAGATATTTTCAGCTGGAGATACTGTAGTCCTAAGAAATAACAACAACAAAAACATAAAGAAAAAAATCTTACACATGTCATAGGAACGGTATAGCAGCAAATTTTGGCGGTTTTAAATCCTTGACTTTTCCGAACCGCGGTATACCTTGAAAACGGTTATCATGTCATGCCTGAATATGTGAGACACTAATTTATGAAATTGTTATGATTTAAGATGCACTGATAGTCATTAAAATAATGTCATACAGAAACCGGAAACGGTGAACAGCTGCAGCACTACAGGGGACATAATCCTCCTCTGCTGCTATAATCTAATATTTAATGGTAACTGTGCAGAAAAAAAGCAGTGCTTATGACCTTGCATTGGTCATTTAGTATAATCACATTACCCACACGTGATGATGGACATCTCATAGATGGATTTGCTTTGGGGATTGCAAGAGTGTTTTAAAAGCCACCTGTTTCTATTGCTTCAATAATTTACTTAAAACAATGTTCATTTGTGCTACTCTTTTCCATCGATGAAACTGTGATGAACGTGTGGCTGTCCTGAATCACCCTCTCTGCTTGTTTCTAGTCATCAAGCAGCTCTGTTGCAAAGCTTTTAAAGTCTGTAAAAATACTCTAAATCTTGTTCAGAGCCATTCTCATTATTATAACACAGTTACATAAGCTTTAATTCCAGCTTGCCTTCCAAGGCTGTGATGGTTTTTTTAAAAGAGGTCCCTATCCTCTTAAGGTGATTAATGGTAATATGTGTTGAGGGATGCGAAGAGGGAGGGAAAGAGCAGTGATGGAGAGAGCAAGAGAGAGAGAGACTGTTATCTGATCTGTTAGTCTTTACAGCCGCAGTCAGATGTTGAACGTGAAGAGATCAGTTCAGGTCTACACAAAGGTCTCTTGGGAATCACTAAGCGAAACGAACACCGAACACATCGACAATCTGGTAAGCAACGAAGAAACTATTTTAAAAGAGAAAAAACTTTACAACGTCAGCTTGTGTGTTTGAGGAATAGAGGAATTGTTTTATTTGTGCTTTGTGTCTACATTAATCTAAAATATTACATTTATTTCCTTTTTTGTTTCACATTTTTTAAATCAAAAGTAGAAAATATGTGTATGTGTATATTTATATGTATATTTCTAGGTATATACAGATTATTTTTAATAATGTTCAAGAATAAACGATAAAGCCATTTCATCTATATCTATATATCTATATCTATATATATTAGAAAGATATTACCATGACCACACTGATTTATTATTTATTTATTCATTTATTTAAAATTTTATTATTATTATTATTATTTTTATTATTATACCACACTTTAAGAAATAAAGGTACACGAGCTGTCACTGGGGTGGTACCTTTTCAAAAGGTACCTATGGGTCCATATTAATACCTCAAGGGTACATATTAGTCCCTAAAAAGTACAAAAGTGTTAAAATTTTCAGGTACTAAAATATGCTTTTGAGGGACCTATATGGACCCTTTAAGTACAAATGTGTACCTTTTGAAAAGGTACCACCCTGGTGACAGCTTGTGTACTTTCATTTCTGAGTGTATATATTATAATACTATACTACGATTTTCTGTGTTTACTATATCTTTAGATATATGTGTATGTTCTTTTTAATGTAAACTTCATAAATGCTTTGGCAATACATTTGCAACATTTGTCATGCCAATAAAGCAATTATTGAATTGAATTGAATTGAATTGAATTGAATTGAATTGAATTGAATTTAATTGAATTGAATTGAATTGAATTGAGAGAGAAAGACAAAAAAGGCTGTGTCATTAATTTTTAACATTTTTGAAAAATTATTCGGCATATACAAAAAGTATATAATAAAAAAAGTACATTTATAATAGTCAGTGTTGTCATAGATATAGCTATATGTGAATTATAGCATCAATAAACCCTTTTTTACTCTCATCAGAGCACATCAACTTGAAGATCACCTGAGATCACCTATTGCCCCAGTGACAAGGTAACAAAACCTATTTTTATCAACAGCTTACAACCCTACAGCATGTACTTACACACCGAGACGTGAGACACAGACAGAACGTACCGATATTGTATTTGCATTAAGATGTCTATTTAGAACGAATGACAAACAGAACAAATTCGTGTGATGAATAACAAAAGTCATTAATTTATGTGTACCTAGGCGTACGCACAATAACATCAACTATCCCGTGGTCATTTACGTCAGAAATGGTCATTTTAAGCATCGCTTGTGCTATCTGATGTGAAATAGGTCACTTTGTTCTGCTGAAGATTAAAACGCTTCACTTAAACCATATTGGGGATGACTCTAAATCCATCACAATATTCTGCTGTATGTTTTTAGTAATTTGCTTGAGTGTTATATAATACAAAATGGATATTGAATTTTCACTTAATCAGCCACTATTATTGAGAAATTCAAATCGGTCTGATGTGGATAAACGTGAAGCAAAAGGAGACATTTTAGCAAATGGCAGAATGGAAATAAATCTGTTATGCTCGCCATGCAATTACAAGCTAAAGATACAGTAAAAACACATCTATTGTGAGTTGATATCACTATTTGTAATAGCTATTTGCAATTTTAATATATTTTAAAATGACTTTTAATCCTGTGATGACATTTTCAGTGTCTAATGATCGTTCATAAATCATAATCATCATATTTACGCTGATTTAGGGCTCAGTAAATTTGTAAAATATTTTATTACTTGTGTTTTAATAAAGTATAGTTAATGTAAAGTTCAAAAGAGCAGAATTTGATTGAAATATATAATATTTTCTAATATAAATTTTAGAAATTTCTTTCCTGTTGCTTTTGTTCATTTGAATGCATCCTTGATTTAATAATAAAAAACATTAAAAATAACATCTGAATGGATGTGTGTATTTATTGTAAGATGATCTGCATGCATATACAAAAAGACAAATTTGTTACCATTAAAATGATGGGACTTTTAATTTACTTTTCAATTCACTCTCCTGAAAATCACCATATAATCTGCACACTTTTGACTGGACCTTTCATCTGTTTGTTACCAGCATTTGCTGAAGATGCATCTGGGTCAGCAAGGCCCTCTGATGGATGGGCTCTCCTTAAAAGAGCTGGGGGACAGTGTGCTGGTGGAGATCGAGCCCCGGAGGAAAGGCCTGCCCTTTCTCAAACATGTGGAGTATCGCATAGTTAGCAAGGTACATTCAATTGTATTTATAAGAATGAAAAACGTCTTCTGTAAAGCCATACTGTAATTCAGTGTGATGATTGTTATTTAAACAGGAATTTGCATTAAGGGACAAAAACATTACACTGACAGTAAAGTTGAGCAGTGACCAAGTTAATCACTGTTATTCACATTTAGTTATTTTAAGACTAATCTAAACATAAACAATTGTTACGTATTTCACAGGATGATGTGATGTTTTAACTTTTTTTGTAACACCATAAAAATGTGAAATTATTTTTTTGGCCCACAACATGGTCCTCGGTGCCCTTCTTTAACCTCAGAGACTGCCAAATATCAGGATTTTATTTGATTTTAATTTTTTGTTACACTGAATGACCTCTAACAAACTGCAGATGCAGCACCTCTGGTCAATTTAATATATACAGTCAAGCCTAAATTATTCATATAATTATTATTCATATATTGTATATACCCCTGGGGTATGCTGAATAATTTCAGGCTTGACTGTATATGACACAGCCAGAAAATGAAAATCTATATTTCTAACTTTAACTAATAATGATGTAAATAATGACAGTTTTGTGTTATGATGGTTTTTTTTTTCAAAAGATATTTAAAACCTTAAAGTAGCTGTTTTATTTGTATATAAAGTAATTTCATTTTTAAAATCTTGAAGTATGTATGTATGTATGTACATAAAAAAAAACTTGGGGCGATACGATAGCTCAGTGGGTAGCACTGTCGCCTCACAGCAAGAAGGTTGCTGGTTCAAGGAGAGGGGTCTGGATGCAGACCTGGTGCAGTGCAATCTGAGCTGCATCCAATGCTTTTTTAATGTGCTCACCTAACCCCACCCCTAACCCTACCCGTCGCAGCGACGTCACTCACTCCATTGAGTGCATTGTGTCTAACATTGCATCGCTGAGTGATGCAATCTCAGCTTGCATCATAAAGGCTGCATCCAGATACTATTGGGTTCGAGTTCCCCCCACAGTCTAAAGACATGCAGTGTAGGTGAATTTAATAAACTAAATTGGCCATAGTGTATGTGTGTGAATGAGAGTGTAGGGGTATTTCCCATTACTGGGTTGCGGCTGGGCATCCGCTGTGTAAAACATATGCTGGATAAGTTGGCAGTTCATTCTGCTGTGGTAATTCCTTATAAATAAGGAAAATGAATGAATGAATAAAGTAATTTGACATTTAAAACCTTACAGTAGCTGTTTTATACATATATAAAGTCATTTATTGGATTAATCTTAATGCAGATACCAAAATAGGGCATTTTTTTAACCAACATATATGTGTAATTATTTGACAGTGTTTCCAGATCCCAGTTCAGCGCAGGTACAGTGATTTCGAGGTGTTCCACGGATTGCTCCTGCAGAAGTTCATCTACAGGATGGTCCCGCCTCTACCACCAAAGCGCATCCTTAAAGGCGGTGAGATTTGAACAAATTTCTCTCCAGTTGAGCTTGTTTTCTTGGGTCTTATTAGTTTTAAAACAACTAAATCCCCACCCCCTCTCTCTCCCCCTCCCAATTCTCAGTTTTGAACTCACTATCAGACCGAGAGTTTAATGACAGTCGCCGCCGTGGTTTACAGAGGTTCATGACCCTGGTGATTAGACATCCAGTCCTGGCAGGAGATCAGCTGGTCAACATTTTCCTGTCAGCCAGCAGTGCAGTAAGTCCTGTCAGCCAGCAGAGGACAGACAATAATTCACCTTTAGAGAAATAGTTTGTTTGTGTATGATAAATAATTAAATACAATAGGTGTTCAGCGTGTTTCTTTTGATTTTTATGTTACAGGATGTTCAAAACAAACTGCGTGATTCATATAAAAAGACAGGTGATGAGTTTCTCATCTCCCAGATTGCTTTGCATGGCAAGGTGGGTAAAAGCTAGATTAAAATACCCTGATATGTGAACTTGGACCACAAAACCAGTATTCTCCAAGTAATAATATTAATAAATGCTTACATCTATATGGCCCTTTTCTGGACACTCAAATTGCATTACACATTTGGGGGAATCTCCTCATCCACCACCAGTGTGCAGCATCCACCTGGATGACAAGGGGAAAGTCATATTGCACCAGACCGCTCACCACACACCAGCTGATTGGTGGAGAGGAGACAGAGTGATTAAACCAGTTATGATATGGGGATGGTTAGGAGGCCATGTTGGACAGAGGCCAGTGGACAAATTTGGCCAGGATGCCGGGGTTAAACCCCTTCTCTTTTCGAAGGACATCCTGGGATTTTTAACGACCACAGAGAGACAGGACCTTGGTTTAACATCTCATCCGCAAGACGGCGCTCACTGAGCAGTATAGAGTCCCCTTCAATATACTGGGGCATTAGGACCCACATAGATTAGATTAGGTTGAGCGCCCCCTGCTTGTCTATTTTACACCACTTCCAGAAGCAACCTAGCTTTACCATGTGGTCTCACATCCAGGTACTGACTGGACAAAGCCCTGCTTAGCTTCAGTGGGCGACCATGTGAGCTAGAGCAAGGGGGAGCTTGAGCTTGAGCTTGGTGTTAAGGTCCACTTTAGTAGTATTTTTTTCTGTAACCTGGTAAAATAAAACACAGCGAAGAGACGACAACATGATGGCAACATCAAATTATAAGGCTAAAAGAAAATGTCTGTTTTGTGATGTTTAGCTGTCATTTTTAAGTCAGCCAGGGTTTGTTTTGCAATAAAATACCTGCACATTTTCCTTAACATTTTTAGAAACTATTTTTGACACATTATTTAAAATATGTGGCTAAGAAATAGCAATTAACTTTTTTTTTTTGAAAAACTTTGGCAGGGCAAGTAAAAATCTGAACCACTGGTCCAATCGGGCCAGTAGAAAAAATCCTCAGTGATGTGAATGATCACTTTCTATATTTCTTTTAGTAAGTAGGTCTATATCAAAGCTATTTTTGGTAGCCCAATATGCATCGCTAATTTGGAAAAGTTTCTCAATATTTTTATACCTCATATTCTAATTCTTCCAAAATCTCGGTCAAATATTGTTCTGTCTTAACAAATTTTAATTCAGTGGAAATCTTTCTTATAAGATATGTTAACGTCTTAATTTCTGAAAATCTACCCTTGTGATAAGTTTTGTTGTCCAACGTCACATATCATACATTTGAAAATGAAAAAAAAAACATGTTATTGAGACTCAATATAGCCTCAGTACATTATATAAACGTAAAACAGGAGAGTGAAATGGGTATTGCGTGTGACTTTGAAGGTGTACCTGCCTGAGGACATCCAGAGCCAGGCGGCCGCTAACCGAGAGGTGATCGGCAGCATCCACAGCAGCTTCAACAAGCTCAGAGATGTGGCGGAGCGGATGGCACAGCGCTCACGGGAAAACTCCACAGACCTGCTCATGTTTGGAAAAGACCTGAGGTGAACAACACTGCAGTCTGTAGATGTCATATTCATTAATACCTGTTAGAATTGCTGTTTGGCTCTCAAAGATAAACCTTATATTACCTTTCTAATCAAAAGTTTTAGATTAAAAACTTAAGTTATATGACGTTATCTATAAAAAATACCTAATGTTTGTGTGTGTGACATCTAAGTGACATCACTTCTTCTGGCGGGAAATTCTGAAAGATATTGAGTCATGTCATTCTTCTTTTTTCATTCATTTTAAATACTGTTTAGGGTAAACCATCAGCCTTCAATAACTAGGCCATGTTGTTGTGATGTTTCAGTGAATTTCTTATTTAAAAAATAAAATAATACGATGAAAATACATAAAATTCTGTTTATAGGCATGCCATTTGCATCTGGTTTGAGGTTAGTATCTTGAGCTAAAGCAAAAAATGGTGGGAAATGTCAACTCTGTTATGGTTGAAAAAGTATAACAATAAGTTAAACAACAATAGTAAACAAAAAATAAGTAACAGAATGAAACTTTCCCTATCAAATGAAACCTTTTGCGTTATTTTACATATTAATGGATTCAGTTTAGTGTAAATTATACATTTGTTGTATCTTCTCCCAGTTCAAAGAAAATTAATGGGAAAGCGTTTGAATTGTACCCACAATTCTGGAATGAGATATATGGATTTGTTTATTGGTAGAATTAAACTATAATATAATCTAATCTACACTCAAAAATGCTTTTTTCTGCTGGTTTAAACTACTTTTTTTAAAATGAGCTAATGGCCCGTTTCCACTGAGTGGTACAGTACAGGACGGTACGGGTCACCTTTATCAGGCTTGCGTTTCCATTGCTAAAGGGTACTCTTTTGGTGGGCGTGGTGTACGACAGAAAGTTTCAGTCAACGTCATTCTCGCTCGAGGAAAATTTCTACAGTAAAGTTGAACAGGTCGTTCACATAACATACGAGAAGCACTTTTCACAAAACAGATGCTTTATTATACACATAAATACTGCTGTATAAATGTTCATTACTGACCTTTCTATGAACATGATCCGATTATGACTGCGGATCAACGATGCGAAATAGCCCACTGTCCGCGATTGTATAAAATAAATAAATAAATGCAGCATATATGAACACATACAGCCCCTTACAGTCTTCGATATGTTACCAATTGCATAAAAACTACAAACAGCATACATTTATGCCTTATTTAGGTTAAAAAACAACACAAAATCTAGCCCACAGTCAGTGCAAACCTCTAATCTGTGTCTTTAATCTTCACCAGCATATGTAGCCCTTGTTAGAGAGTAATTTCGTCATTCAGAGTTCATAATAGTCCAGAAGGTGATGATGATAAGCAGTTTCTTTATGTTTGCTGAAACCACAATTTGCTCCTTTGTTTTTTCGGCTTCTCCTTTGTTTTTTAAATCAACACAATTTCTGAGAATTTTTTGGGAGAGCTTAATTGTTTCAATCCACTTAAATATGTAAAATAAACAAAAAAATGTATTTTTACCGTGTAATTTAATTTTATTGGCTAAGATAAATATATTAAACATTAATATTCGTTAATTATCAAGATAAGGAAAAGTGTGTAGCCCTGTTAATCCTCTGAACATGAAGGAAAATAAATGTTACTAAAGTTAACAAAGATGTATATGGTCTGTAAAAATGTAATGAATAAAAATCCATCAATGCAATATCATTATGTTTAAAAAATTAAGCGTTATGTTAAAAATGAAGTGTGTCCAAGTTATTACTTGATTTTCTACAGTGAACTGGGTTCTGACACATCTGACCTGCCAGAGGACGCGATGGTGAGCAAAGCCTGGAAAACACAGAGGAAGTCACTAGTAGAGCTGTCAGGAGAGTTTGGTCTTCTCGCAGACAAAGCTGCACACCAGGTATTGAAACATGAGCATTACTGCGCTAATATAATCACAAACACCACTGCAAATACTACACAGATCACTGAAATATTCTGACACCCACAATAATATGACTCCCATTCTGAGGAAATCCTGTTCTGAAAATTAAAGTGAATATTTCAAACCCCTTTTCACACCAGGGCACCAGAGAAGAGGACGAAGTGGTGGAGAAACTCAATCTTCTCCTAGAACAGCTGCAGTCATATAAAGTAAGCACTCAGCAGCACAAAATCAGTTTTAATACAAGTGGCATATGCTGTTACTACAACTGTATAAGATGGAGTAACTTAGGAGTTCAGTCACATTATTTTGCAGTACTATTCAGCTGTGCCAATATGCTAATATTTTCTGATGCGTGTGTGTCTTTGTAGGACTTGTGTGATCGACATGATAGCGGTGTGTTGTTAGAGCATCAGAGAGCGTTTGAAAAGCGCAGCGGGCCTGTGGGTACACATTTAAAGTACCAGAACAGCATTGAGCAACCAGAGTCTCGACTCTCACAGGTAACACATACTGTACATACACACTAACTACACTTAAGCAGACAACACTATATATTTTTGTAATTTAAAGGGGACCTACTATGCAAAAATCACTTTAATAAGAAGTTTAAACACAGTTGTGTGGCAACAGTCTGTGAATATAACCAGCTTTTCATCATAAAAATGTATTCATTTTATTTTTTATAATCACACTTCATAAAAGCAGTCTGCAGAAACACTTTGAATGGCATTCTCCCTTTGTACGTGTCATCAGAGGAGAAAAGCCCCGCCCATTAGTGATGATTTCTTCCTCATTAGCATAGGAGGTTAGTCTTGTTTTTGGATCTGCCACTATACTGACACACAGGTGTTTATAGCTCCACCCTCTTTTGAAAAGTGCACAATCTCATTTGAATTTAAAGCTACAGTCACCAAAATGGAACAATTAGGATTAACGCCTAAAAGGGCAGTTTCAAAGTGTTCTAAAACATTATTTGTTTAATATTTTGAGCTGAAACTTCACATACACACTCTAGGGAAATTAAAAGGGGCATAATAGGTCGCCTTTCAATCTAAAAAAATGGCGATATCATTTTGTTCTGACATCACTTTGTAAGATTATGTGGCTTTGACTAAAGCCTAATTCACACTAAAAGCGACTTGTAGTGACAAAGCAACCATTCATTTCAATGGAGAGCGAACAACGCTAGCAACTTCCGGCGACACCCATCAACGCGAGTGACAGCAATGCGTTTGGCAGCTAAAAAAAAGTCGCTGCTAGTCTGAAGGAGGCATCATAAATTGGCCTACCTGGCATCTAAGCCCGCAGATGTTTGAGCTTTTCATTCAGACTATTTATTGATTTACTTATTTATGCAAGTATTTAAATGATTTATGTATAATCAAATGTGTAATGTTTACTTTTAGGGGGTGTATTTTCAAATAGACCCATTGCTTTTTATATCGAACAATTGGATTTGCATTATAAACCATAAATAAATTTAAGTAACGCTTTTTTCATAATTTCATGTGTTAAGATTTCAGCTTCTACACTCTCAAAATAATTCTGCATAAATCTGCAGATTTTCTTTACTAACTTCTGCACAGAAATGGTAAAAAAATCTGGGAATTGTTTGGCCCTGATCATCAATTCTTCTTGTATTGTCAGATTATACGTTGCTTTCTTGGCATGCATGATGTTATTGAGTACGCAGAACTAGTGTCTGACTTCAAGGTGCACTCATAGGTGCTGTAAAAGATGCCAAACAAACATGACACAATAGTCAAATTAAATGCAAATGCTTTTCAAATTACTGCAAGTCATATCCTCCAGTGACTGGAAAGGTCTTTAACAAGTCATGGAAATTCAAAGCATCTAAAAAATATGGAACCCCTTATAAAATATTTAGATTGAAAAAAGCCAGAATTTAAAATTCGTAAATTAAAATGTACCCAATTATCTGATCAAATAACCTTAAAATAAATACATATTTTAGAAAGGCACATATACACTAGATTCAAACATTTTATTGAGCACGAGGTTATGCAACTGCTTATATCAGGGGTGCCCAAACTTGGTCCCGGAGGGCCGGTGTCCTGCAAAGTTTAGTTCCAACCCCAATCAGACACACCCGGGCTAGCTAATCAAGCTCTTACTAGGCCAGGCATGTCCAAAGTCCGGCCCGCGGGCCAATCACGGCCCGCAGTCAGATTTCATACGGCCCGCAGATTCCATCTCATAATGTGTTATTTATGGCTCGCTAGCTCTGTTAGAATAAATAAACCAAGGGAGAGTAACCAATAGCATTAGAGATAACAAGTAAACCAAGGAGAGAAGAGCCAGCGAGCGAGCGGAGAGAACTGAACGCGCGCGCGGTGCAGGCATGAGCGTACATCGTGCGCACAGATGATGATGTGCGCGCGAGGCCCGTTTCCTCGAGGTGGATCAGTTCAGCGCGCGCGTGAAGATCTCGCGCTTAGGACTGTAATTTGCTCGCGATTCACTTTCTGTTTAAACATCACAGCTGCGCTCGATTAATTTTGGCATTGATTTGCCGCCATATATAATCTTCCTGTAGCTCTTATGCAAACTTTGGCTTCCTGAAAGACCTTTTAGAAGGCAAGAGCAAAATTCACTTTTTTTTACTTTAATGATAACAGACCACTTTGCATTACTTATAACTCCTGTTTAAAATGTTCATGAGGCAAAGATAGAGATTAAACTCATAGAAATGTAAGGTATTCTACACAGTTTGTTCAATTTTATCTGACTCTCCAGATATGAAAGAAAGGCATAATTGTGTGCTTAGAGTTGTTCATGCCTGAGTGGCTTATATTTGGTTATATTGCCATTTGAAAAATAAAGGTAATTGTGACAATTAAAATACTTTTATAACAGTGTGTATTTTCATGTAACTTTTGTGGTGAAAAAAATGTCAGAAGGAACTATTGGCCCCCGGGCATCTTCACTTTATCAAATTTGGCCCTCTTTGCAAAAAGTTTGGACACCCCTGTACTAGGCTTTCTAGAAACATGCTTGCAGGTGTGTTGAGGCAAGTTGGAGCTCAAATCTGCAGGACACCGGCCCTCTAGGATCAAGTTTGGACACCCATGGCTTATATAAAGCATGCTTCACACATCCTGAAAAGTGAAGCCAAAATATTTTGAGTACCCCATCAGGTTGGCTGCAAATCATAAACCCTTCCCTCTCCATTTTAAATATTCCCCCAGTGGCTGCCTGTATAGGTCATAAATCTCGCCCTCTTCATGTAAAGAAATTAGACCATACCTGCCAACACTCTCATTTTTCCCAAGAGTCTCCCGTATTTCAGACCCATCTCCCGCCACCTGCCTGTTTTGGTATTTCTCCTGGAAAACCCTCGTAATTTCAGCCAGCTCCTTAGCTTTTTGGTACAGTCTGTAACACCCTCGGGCTGCCAACTTAAACCCGGTCCATACACTTACTAACACCACAGTACAGTACAATTGCTAACCCGGTTCTCAGCTGTGTTACTCATTACAAACACAGTGTTATGTGTTACATACACATAACGCTGCCACTGCACACCCCCAAAAATGTTGCCAGGTATGAATTAGACCCGTTTCTCAACCACCTTCCTGGAGGACCACCGACACTCCATGTTTTGGATGTCTCCTTTGTCTGTCACACCCATTACAGGTCTTTCAGTCTCTGCTAATGAGCTGATGATCTAAATCAGGCGTGTTTAATTAAGGAGACATGGAAAATGTGCAGAGCTGGTGGTCCTCCAGAAACGTGGTTGAAAAACACTGAATTACACAATGCCAAACCAGAATATTTTGAGCACCCCCTGGTGTATGGCAGTAATATAGCTCATAAACTGCATAAAATGCGGCCAAAACAAAAACATTTTGAGCGCCCCCTGATGGCTGCCTGCAGTATTGATCATAAATCCCTCCATGTAAACAAATAGGACGTGAGCCAAACCAAATTATATTTGAGGCTGCAGTATCTAGATGAAAATCCATCTGAACTAACTATATTTCTGTCTTCCTACAGCAGGAAAACACAATTATCACCATGGAGATGAGAAGCTATTTCTCCCTTTTGTGTCTGCATCAAGAAACCCAGCTGGTCTTCACTAATCTGCCTCTCGTAACGTCAATACTTGGCACATTTGTCAACTCACAAATACAAGGCCACAAAGAGGTGCGTTTCTAACAAGTCTTTTAATACTTGTGCTTATTTTAGTTGTCGAACGCTGTATTTTGAATGCCGTTTTTCGTTTCTTAGATGGGTGATGTGTGGGGTGACCTTCATCCGAAACTGAAGGATCTTTTTGAAAGCGCTAATGAAGCCTCGTCTCGCTCCTCTTCTCAAACAAACTCCTCTGGAGGACAGAAGAGCTGTGCAGTTAATGGCTCCACATAACCTGGACGGTAAATGAGGGATAATCCCAGCCTTTTCTCAAGACCCATGAACTCAGTGTACCGTTTAATGCCACGCTCTTTTCTTTTCTTGCCTCAATGTACTTTCACACCTTTCTATATGGCTTTTCCAAAAATGTAAATACAGAGAACACAGTGGGCCCAAAACATATACGTAAACACTAAAAGAACACCTGTCAACTTAATTATATGCAAACTAGCAAACTGTCTGCTAAGTTTTGTTAGCATTTTTGGACATAATCTTGAGTTAATATTTTGCTGAAGCGATGACATTCAAGTTGCTCAGACTTATTTCAGTATGTTGATGTACTGAAATGGAATATTAAGTAGTGTGGCAGAGATTTCATTTTGTTCATCATTCAGTCATGACAAACTAACGGTAAAAGGGGTGTGGTTAAGAATACTGTGGCTGAATGACAATGTGCACTAGTAAAATAAACAATAGCCCCTTTCACACAGTGATACCGGTAAATATCCGTAAAATATCTGGAACGACTTTACGGGTAAATTTAAAAAAGCGCCGTTCACACAGGCGAGGACGTTCCAGAATTTTTCACTCATTCACACATCCATTCCAAAATACTAGTAAATTCTGCCATCATTAACCAGAAATCGCATCTAAACGTCTGCACTTGTATTTGTAAACCTAGAAGTGGTCGGTCTTTTGTTTTATTTTTGTTTGTTTTTGTTGTTTATTTAAAGCTTTAGCATTCATGCAGCTGCTTTGTCCCAGAGACATCCAAAGGCAGAAGTGCAAACTGCAGCTAAATGTTTACACATTTGACTACATTACAAATTCAGTGGATGAATAAGTATTGTCGACAACTTCAATGAAAACATATGGATGAACACTTTCACACTTTGAGATGTGCATAATATGTGTGTGTGCTGGCGCTCACCAGCTGCTTCATGTGCACACGCGTCAAGCAACTGACGCAGAGCTTCAAGGTAAACAAACGGTTTATCATAAGCATTTTATCGATCATTTTTTACACAGTTGGCATTAAGAAGGAAAATAGAAACGAGATCTGACTAACATCTAGCAGCTAAATGTGTCTGGAGGAATATTCAATGGCTTTTATTTTAATAAACAGCTCAGATGTTAATACGTCTGAGTGTTCTGATTGGCTGGAGTAGACGTCTCACGTCAGCGCGTTATAATCGTGAACACGCTCTTTCGGGCAATTTTTCTTCTGCGTTCACACAGAGCAGCATTCCTGCAAATTACTGGTAATGTAACTTCTCTTTCTGGAAAATTGACTGAACAAACTTACCGGTATTTTCAAAAAGGGCCTGTTCACACACGATCCCTTTCCAGAAAATTGCCGGTAATTTTCCAGAAAGGTCTGTATGTGTGAAAGGGGCTGTTGTCAGTTTTGTTTTTATAAAGAATGTCATACATTTTTAATTGTTACATGTTCAAATGTATTTTGAGGCCACTGTATTTTAAGATAACACAGAATATATTTATTTTTAACATTTCTAGCAGAAAAAAAAACACCATTCGAGTCCAACACAGTGTCTTTGTTTTTAACTTTTTCATTTAATTCCTTCTTGTTTACCTTTTCTTTTACTGTACATGTTATGAATTCAAATAAATGATCCCAGATCTTCCACAACCTTTGCGTGATTTGTACATATTTCTTAAGTTAGCCCAAAAATAATATTGGATTTTGGAGGGAACATACATTATATCCAATGATTATGTGATATCATTGAAATATAAGGCCACAATTTGAGTACAGGTGAAAAGGTTAGTCAGAAATGACGTGTTTGCAGAAATACTTTTTATGCAAGACCAGTTGATTTAATGTTGAAACCTTCTGTCCTTTAAAATGATCCACAGCATTCATATATATACTGTACACAAGACAAGACATTTTTTACAAATGGCAGTGTGTTGTTTAATAATTCCAGACGCCGTGTTTGATACAACACCACACAGTTGGCATCCATCATATGGCATGTTGGCACACGTAGTCATGCAATATCAACTTGCAGCTAGCTTTATAAACTAAATAAATTTTTTTTATAAATTACTATGCGTATTAAACAAATTGCCCAGCATAAACGAGTACACCATGACAGGCTTCTCATAAAAATATCAATTTCACTTTTAAACTAATTCCAGCAGGCACACAATGTCATTAATATTAGGTTAGATTTAGGTTGTGATGTCAGATGATCAAAATTCAATGTCTAGAAAGCATCTAAGGACAACATTATTTTGACGTCCAATAACAGATGTTGTTGATATTTGGTTGATTTTAGGTTGTGTTGGAAAGTAGCCAAAATCCAACATCGAGTCAACATTTTAAACCAGCGTCATATTGACGTCAAACACTGACATATATTCGTCAGGTATGGCAACCAAATTCCAAACAAAATGCAACATCCCTATGACATTGGGGTACAACGTCAATCTGACGTCATGTTGATATCCTGTGCCTTCTGGGATACTTTGTGTACAATTGTACACTTTGTGTATTTTCTGAAAATTTGGTTCATTGGTTTCACATACTAAATTCAAAGTTGGAACAAAAAAAAAACTTTAAAGATCATTGAGAAAAAAAGTGCACAACATAAATGTGTTAAGAGAAAAAAAGTGAATCAAGATTGCCTAAAAAAATTACAAATTAATATTAAATGTGTACAATAAAATGTAATACATTTAGTTTAATTCATTGTAATGTTTGACATTTTTATAATTTAATATATTGCTTTTATTATCCTAGACTCTAGGTGACCATATTTTTGTCAAGAAATGTGTGTGCGTGTGTGTCTATGTATATATATATATGTTTATTAAACCTGTTTTGTAAAAATGCAAAAAACAAAACAAAACAAAAACAAACAAAAAAAAACAGAAAAATGAATTTTAAAAGAAAACATTTTCAAAGGGGTTGCACTCATTTATGTTGGGCATTGTTAATGGACTAAGAAAATGTACAAAAATAAGGGAACAACAGAGAATGTAAGGATCGAATTATTTGGAATTTCTATAACTGACCACTAGATTTAATCTGGATATATCTCTAAACCAAAAAAAGATTGCCAAATGAAAACAGAAAGAGCTCTCCTTCATTATCTGATTGAGTCAAAGTCTAATCCATTTCATTCTTAAACACGTTTTTGAATAATAAATTATTTTATTATATATGGAATATTTGAATCAAAGATGTGACCACAGAGGGGGGAAACAGGATAAAAGGCAGTGTAATATATACAAGTTAAAAACAAACGTCCTTGTGAGTTATAGAGAATGAAAAAGTACATTTTAATGGCCATACGTCAACTCATAATTTTATTGTCAACTAAAGTGAGTGCTCATCCTCTTGTAAAACCATGGATACAGTAGAACATGCACACATATGGGAATAACAGAAGAGGAGTTTTTTCAGTTCACAGCTTTGCAAACGGGACCATAAAGATCCGCATAAAGAGAGAAATGGGTGATGGAGGTAAAATAATGGTTCCTATTTGAGCTTTACTGTCAGTGCTGAAGCATGTCGTAGCCCCGCCCCCGACTCACGCCATTGGTTGGGATTCTGATTTCGAAGGTGCGTTATTTCCACTTTAAAAATTTACTTCATTTAAATCAAATGTAACATTACGCAATTTACTAATGATACATTTGAGACTAATTCCAACGCAATTCTCAATTCGTAACTTTTTGATGTAGTGGCTAATTCGTATTAATTTGTACAATCTCATTCGTACATTTTAATAAAATTTGCTAATTCCACCCAATGAGGGTTGGGGGTGGGGTTTGGGGCCACTCCTACTTTTTAAAAATCGTACGTTTTTATACAAACGAAATTGTACGAATTTGTACGAATTAGCCACTTTTCTGACATGTAAAATAGTTTCTCGTGAGATCGAGCTGCTAATTCCCATCACTGAATGGAAGCCTTCATTGCGATTAAAATATGATATACAAATACATACAAAGCAAAATGTAAAATGTGCACGTGTATAACGAACAAACTGCACAGTCATTAATTACATCATATGATTATCGTTAACGGATCGGTCGATACTTCGTTTAGAATATCGACTGAACACATGACACCTAAGGCAAAATCGACAGCTCGTTCAGGAGCAAATTCAAAGATGAAGCTTATTTCGTTGGTTTAAAAATTCCTGATGGCACTAAAGGTAACCATGAGAGTGGATATTAGCAAACAGTTAACAAAAATAAAAAAATCATTTTAAATTAGCGGCCCAAAAACTACTGACGCATAGCTAAAGTAACTAACATTTCCTTGTATCAACTCCAAAAATCGAACAACAGCCATGTTAAAGGATAGTAAACATTTTATATTTTCAATCGTATGTGGGTTTCGAGTAAATATGGTGTAATATGCCATCATTCAGTCACTTATTTACGTATATGTCCATATTACTAGATACTAGATATCGATTATCTGCCACTGAAAAAAACTCATATTAGTCTATTGTTGCACAACATGCCTGGTTCCCTGTCGTTTATGCATCTGAAAGTTATGGTGACAGTAATTAACATACATATGCTTATCTTGTTAATGCGCCACCAAAACAGGGATTAGTCACCCGATAAACAGAGATTATTGGTTTCATGCATTTCGTTAAAGCTGCATGAATTCAATGAAACAACAATTTCATGACTAATGCCGACGTCCACTTTGTCTGAAAGTATTTTCTCGTTCATTTTACCATAGGGATTAAACGAAAAGCGTAAGTGTTTTGAGTAATTAAACTGTCTAATCATTCTGTGGTGAATCACAACCTTACAAATTTTGATGAAAATCTGACAAGAAGTGCAAGACGTACTGAACAGGTTTAATGAGGAAAAAGAACTACAATCCCATAAAGCATTGCAAATAACATAATCAGATTAAAAACGATTAAGGGATGTAAAATTGTTCTGTTAAAGGTGTGTTTAATCTATATTTTTAAGTTTATTGCAAAATATTTTATGGTGGTTCATGAAAGTTTTGTGGAGTTAAAAATCTCTTGACGTGCATTGTTAGCTGCAACTATTCGATTGGTGGGTTTTCTGCACTGCATCATGGGTAATGTAGTTGTTACG
>CAIGQQ010038154.1:12581573-12594225 GCA_903798035.1 Danio albolineatus
ACACACACACACACACACACACACACACACACACACACACACACACACACACACACACACACACACACACACATATATATTAGATTAGATTTCTTATATAAATATTTATTTTCTTCTGTTGGCTATAGAACAAACCACTGTTGTCTAATGACTTGCCTAGTTAACCTATTTAAGCCTTTAAATTGCATAAATACTAGTATCTAGAAAAATAACTATTAAAAATTATACATTGTCATCCTTAAGTTATTATAAATTAGTCAATAAAACTATCATGTTCAAGCATGTTGGAAAAAATATCTCTGTTAAACAGCACTTTTATAAAATATTTTAGAAATAATGAAAGTTTTACAGGACGGCTGATCTCTTTGCTCTCAACTGTATTTATAAGCATTCATTATCTACAATATAGCTATAATCATATTTATTATCTACCAGAGCAACTTACATGCTAGTGCATCAAATCTATAAATAAGATAATACATTACTAGCATTTGTAAGTATTGTCAGCTTTTAAAAAACTGTAATATTCTTTTTTCTTTCTTCACATATTACTCAAATTACCCAACATTCAATGATCTAACCTTACATCAACCTTATTGTACAATCAGGGTTCACAAACTACTAACTACACTACTTACTACTAAAATTCCACGACTTTTCAAGGACTTTCCAGTGAATTTTCATGACCTAATGTTTCATGTAATGTCTACGTATATGTGGTCAATGATAAGAAAAACGATGCATGTTCAAAGTTATTACAGCATATCATAAAACATGCAACATTTAGTTTAAATGAATCTTTATATCTATGCAAAATTTATTCAGATGATGCTCACACAGCACTAATAATGTGAGAGCATGTGTTTGACCACGGGCAAAAAGAAGTAAAGACAACTAACCTATATTTAAGTATACAGACATCTGTTCAACTAATTTCCATGACTTTTCCAAAACTTTCTTTTTAAAAAAAGTTTTTGTCAAAATTCCATAGCTGCGTCCCAAATCGCATACTTGTGCACTTTTCTACGCCATTTTGTAGTATAAATAGTGTAATAAGTGCGTTCACACTGAAAACTCTAGAAATAATAAGTGCACTTTAATTACCCGGATGATTGACTCATTCCACCGGTAATGTGAAGTGTGTAATGATGGACACTTCACGCACTCAACGACCGGAGCTTCGTGCACGTAACGGAAGAGGCGGAGCTATCGTGCGCACATGGATAACTTTATTTATTTTGGATTGTGAAAGCAAATTTCTCCATTGAGAGTGATTATAGCGCCTCCCTATGGTGAATGCGGTTATACTCATTCCAGGTTTTATTTGGTATTTTGGTCATTTATTTCTCTAATTTGGCAACTGTCAAACGTCATCAGGGAAACGGTTTGAACTTCCGCTTAGTAAAAAAGCCATTAGTGTTCCAT
This sequence comes from Danio albolineatus, assembly GCA_903798035.1. Taxonomy (NCBI): domain Eukaryota; kingdom Metazoa; phylum Chordata; class Actinopteri; order Cypriniformes; family Danionidae; genus Danio; species Danio albolineatus. Next base: position 12,582,999 of record CAIGQQ010038154.1, read on the forward strand.
TTGGGACAGCACTACATACATATACTATGCTGTTGAGTGTGTAAGTGCATAAGTACACAGTGCATAAGTACATAGTGTATAGTGTGTCATTTGGGACGCAGCTCATGACTTTTCCAGGTTTTCCATGACCGTATGACCCCTGATCATTTAAATTTCAGTCCAACTTCTAATCACAGAAACCATCCAAAATAAACATAACATTAGTAATCACTTATAACAGATTTGTTTCCTTTGTCTTGTAATCTGCATTGACTGAGTGAGGCATAACATTTGTTACATTTTGATCCTGATAATGTATTTTACAATAAAACAAAGGCTTATGTTGTGTACGTTTCCGCTACGTGTTAATTGGAAATCAAGACATTGTTAAAGGGATTGTTCACACAAAAATTTCCTCATTGCTTACTCACAAACTTACAAAACTTTTCTGAGTTTCTTTATTCTGTTGGACACGAAATGAGATATTTTTTATATAACTTTGACAATGACACATTAAAAACACCATCCTTACTCTTTTAATGTAAATGTGACCCTTTAATGTAAATAATACGTGTTAGTGAAATTACTGTAAGGACTATCATGGCACTGCATATGTTGGGGGAATTAAAAAGGTGCTTCATTTGAAAATATTGGTACTTTAAAAAGTCCTTGAATCTGTTGTTCATGACAGAGTGATAACCCTGCCTAGTGTTAAGCCCTGTATAAAGTATGAAATTTCACTCATAATGGTCTTAAAGACTTAAATTTGACCTGGTGAAACCTGCAGAAACCCTGATAGTAGTAACAAAAATACCATGAAAGTCAATGGCTGTGTTTTTTCCATCATTCCTCAGTATGTCTTCCTTTGTGCTCAACAGAAGACAGAAACTCAAACAGGTTTGGAACAAATGCAGGGTGAGTAATTGATGACAGTTTTCATTTTCTGGGTGAACTGCCCCTTTAATTGATTGGTTGTTAATTTGTTAGTCTCAGAGAAAACACAGTAAAGAATGAACAGGAAGGAGCAGTGCTGCACGTGGTAAACCACATAGATTCAAACGTCTAGCCATCAAGTCATCAAGCCAACTAACCGTCAGCTTTGAGCTTTGCATTACTTTGGTTAGGGTTAGTAAACCTAAATTAGAGGGTTAGTTCTTAACAGTGTAATAGAGGATTTGTACCGTTCACCACACACACACACACACAGTAACACATAGACACACAATTCATACTCCAGGGCTCAAAGTCAACCAAAAAAAAAGAATTTGTAATATCTTGTTTCATTCAAAATGCATGACAAAACAGTCGACAATATGTCACTAACACAGTTTCAACATTTACGGTCGAAATTATCGAGTGCTTTGGACTTATGATTTTGTTGTTTATCTTTATAAATCCCTTATCCCATGAGCACCAACACATTAATCACCCCTGAAGCACTTTTTATTTTTATTTACGGTGCAAAATTTGGGATCAGTAATTTTTTTTATTACTTTTAAATCATTTTAAAAGTATTTTTTTAATTATTATTATATATTTTTTCAGTTATTAATTTCAATTTTAGTTAACTTGTGAAATATTAATACAAACTTAATAATAACTGTTTTCTTACTGAATTTATTCTCATCATTCCAGTATTCAGTGTCACACGATCCATCAGAAATCGTTCTAATGTGATAATTTTGCTGCTCCAAAAACAATTATTATTATTATCATCATCAGTGTTGAAACCTGTAGGGCTGCTTCATTTTTATGTCATTGGGAAACTGTGATACTGAAACACGTACACATTCCAAAGCATTTACATGTATTTATCTAAAACATGTTAAATCAATCTAGTGTGAAAGTAAAGACATTCATTCACTCATTTTCCTTAGGCTTAGTCCCTTTATTCACAGTGGAATGAACCGCCAACTCATCTAGCATACGTTTTACACAGCGGATGCCCTTCCAGCTGACAAGTGGTATTGTCGTTACCACAAAACTATGAAGCAGGAAAAACAACATTGTTTCAACACTGATAAGTACAAGAATCATCAGTATCATAAGCACCAACAATAACTGATCATAACAGAACAGCAAATTAGCATATTATAATGAGTTCTGAAGGATCACATGACACAGGACTGCCAGAACATTGGTGAAAATTCAGATTTAAACCAGTAGAATAAATGACATTTCAAACTACATTCAGTAAAAAAAAATGTTATTTTTAAACTGTACTTTAAAAAAAGAATCAAGTTTTATTAAATAAATACAGTCTTTCTGAGCAGAATAGCTCATAATACAGTTGAAGTCAAGATTATTCACCCTCCTGTGCATTTTCTTTTTCAAATATTTCCCAAATAATGTTTAACAGATGAAGGAATTTTTCACAGTATTTCCTATAATATTTTTTCTTCTTATTTGTTTTATTTCGGCTTGTACGTTTTTAAAAAACATTTTAAAGTCAATATTATTCGCCCCTTTAATCAATACATTTTTAATGTCTACAGAACAAACCGCTGTTGTACAATGATTTGCCTGAGTTAAGCCATAGTTAAGCCTTTAAACGTCACTTTAAGCTGAATACTAGTATCTTGAAAAATATCTAGTATAATATTATTTACTGTCATCATGGCAAAGATAAAAGAAATCAGTTTTCAGAAATGAGTTATTAAAAATATTATGTTTAGAAATGTGTTGAAAAAATCTTCCTTCCATTAAATGTGCAGTAGGTGATCTGCCAAAATGCTATCCATTAGCATAATATATTGTAAACACAATCCCTCCCCTGCCGTCCAAAGCCACGCCTCCTGAAATCACAAACGCATACATTAAAGATGACAGAGACCCACTAGTTCATGTCATTCGCCAGCTAGAAATCTCTATAGTACTTTATAAGACTATGATCCTGAACGAAAAACTGTTTAGTTTAGTAAAGTAAATAAAATCTACATTATCGATGCTGTAAAAGATCCCTTATGAAACTGAAAGTAGTCACATCAATCTATCGCTGGAAGATTTCAGTGGCTGAACAACACTTCTGTGCATATAACCCATTTATAATACAACACAATCTACATCAGCTTTGTACTGTATGACTAAGTACTTTTAAAACACAACATTACCTGTCTAACAGAAATACTTCAGCCATGGTGTCGTCCTTCCTCTAGCGTGGAAAAGTAATTCCAAATGAGATTCAGGATTTAAAAAAATTTTTATTCAGCATTTGTTTTTACCGCTGTCATTCTCTCTTGTGTGTATGTGAATACGACGCGCATGCACTTGCAAATGGCGGATCTGCGTGAACGGCTGCAGATGTACAAATGTACATTTGCTGACAGACAGTTTGGGCTACTAATCAGAATTATGGGAATTGTCGGCCCGACACATTTTAATTGGATGAAATTTTTTTATTTTTATGCCTAAAGGCCCGTGCACATGAGACGTTTTTTTCTGGCGTTTTCAGTCGACATTTAATGCCTCGTGACTAAATAAAGGGCGTCAATGTGATTGTGCACACCAATGCGCAAAACAGCAGGCGTAAAATCGTCATTTTTAAAGAAACACCTCATGCTCGCTGCGTCAAAACCTTCTCCACCAATCAGATCGGCACTTTTGTTCACGTGTACAGAGCCGCTGAAGTTACAGTAAACACCCCTTGGAGGCGCTCAAGCGCAAAACTGTCAATGCGAGCACACATTGAAGAAGATGCCCAGAGGCGATATGAACGTGGAGCTGCTTATTGCACTGGTGAACAATAATCATTTCTTCATCGCTAGAGCTGCTACTTGAACCGTCCATGCTTTGCCGATTGCCAACAACAAGCGTGTCAACTTTCTCTTTACTTCTTCTGTGTAACAAGCGGGTGTCAGAAGCTTGGCACCACCCTGTGCGCCATCTAACGTCAAGGAGTGATTTTGCATACCCTTCTCCTCGACGCCAGAGAAAATCACTTGGGCTTGAATGTGGAAAAACAACTCGAAAAACGCTGACGATAAACGTAAACGTGTGTACGAGCCTTTACCCAGAATATAAAAATATATATAAATACATTTACTTTAACCAGTACTATTGGAATGAGAAGAGACTTTCAACCAGCACAAAAAAAAATCTGAAGACAATCACCTACTGCACCACTTTAAACAGAAGCTGGGGGGAAAAATATACAGCGGGGTTAATAATTCTGACTTCAGCTGTATATATATATTATACCACAGTAAGTACATGCAGTCAGCCCTGAAGTATGAACACTTCGTCTGGCCATTCACATCGCCTGGCCATTCAAGATCATACATGTTGAACAAAGGTGAACTGGAAATAAAACCAAAGAGTGAGTGTTGGAAAAGTCTGTGCGGAAAGATCCAGAAGTACCTCAAGCCCCTCCCCCTCTGAGCACGGCGGGCGATGCACTACCACTTGCCTCTCGGTGGAATAAACGGTAGAAGAATCCTCGCTTCGGTGCTGGATTGGGCCTGTTCACATCCAGATCAGCACACAGCGCTCCGTCCATCTCAAACACGTTAATCTCCTTGAAACACTCCATCTCAATCATCTGAAACACACACACACAGTTCACGTCATGTCTGCATTACTAGCTAAGATAAGTTAATAATCAATTGTGCATTTCGAATTATTTTTTAAATACAAAACCTTAGCTAACACAATAAACCGTACAATTGTGGACACTGTAACTGTTATATATCAAAATATAGGTCATACTTTACAATAAGTCTCATTCTTTCATTCATTTTCCTTCAGCTTAGTTCCTTATTAATCAGGCGTGGCCACAGCGGAATGAACCGGCAACTATTCCGACATATGTTTTAAGCTGCGGTCACACTGGACTTTTCTCCCCATAGACTTCCATTCCTACGAACGCAAATGCTTCAGACCGGAAAAGCAAGCTCATGCGTCAAGTTCTGCAGTTCGCTACGATACAAAGTTCAAGCTTAGTGAACTCTGACCTGCGAAATCACAACGATTGACTGCATGAGACCAATCGAAAATCAAAACATGACCTTTCTGGACAGAAATTTATTATATGGACCAATCGCTTGCTTTTTAAGCTTTTTAAGTCTAATCATCTTGTTTAATCCCGCCCCTTTTCGCAGCGTCGTACGACAGATTTTCGTAAGCTCAAACTCTAGTGTGACTGCAGCTTTACACAGCCGATGCCCTTCCAGCTGTGACCCAACACTAGGATCCAATAAGGCTTTATTTGTTAATTTACTAACATGAACTAATAATACTTGTACAACATTTATTAATCATAATTCAGCATTTACTAATGCGTTATTACCCAGAGCATCTGGACCAAACTCACGTCAATATGGGGACAACATGGAAACTCTATACAGAAATGACAACTGGCCCAGCCGGGACACGAACCAGAAACCTTTTTGCTGTGAGGTGACAGTGCTAACCACTGAGCCACCGTTATGGTAAAGTGTTACCAAAAATATATATATATATTTACTAGCCACAAAAAACCCAATGTTGTAATTACCTAACATTCATAATAATGCAAAATGAACGTTGTTTTATGGAATACAGTATCAAAAAAAACAATTTTTCACAAAAAATACTTAATTACTGATAATAATAAGATTTTTTTAATTCAAATCTTAAAACATTAAAGTGTTACTTTTTAATTAGAGCTGGACAAAGATTCATCTTGATTAATCACACCCAAAATACAAGTTTTTTTTAAAGTAATATGTGTGTACTGTGTATATTTATTATGCATATATACTGTAAATACAAACATCCATGCACATATTTGAGAAAAAAAATGTATTTAGATTATATATATATATATATATATATATATATATATATATATATATGATGCAAATTATATATACATTTAAATATCTTTGCATAAAATTTTTTGTACAGATTTGTTCTTATGCATGTGTGTGTATTACATATATAAATAAATAATAAATATATATAATTCACACACATCTTATCTCAAAACAAACTTTTATTTTGGATGTGATTAATCATAATTAATCTTTGCCCAGCACTATTAATAATATATCTGTGATTAAATAAATGCAGCCTTTAAAAGCATAAGCATTTTTTTTAATAAAATGAGATAAAATGATGCATCTGCTGCGTAAAACATATGCCAGAGTAGTTGGCTGTTCATTCTGCTGTGGAGACCCCTGATAAATCAGTGACTAACTTGGAAAATGAATGAAATAGGAATGAAATAAAATGATCTGCCATGCTGCACACAATGAATTAAAGCAATGTTAAAGAATACAGTTATTTTCATTGCTAATAACACAATAAAGTGCAAGTAGTGGTTAGCACTGTCGCCTCACAGCAAGAAGGTCACTGGTTCGAGTCTCGGCTGGGTGAGTTGGCATTTCTGTGCGGAGTTTGTAGTTCTCCCTGTGCTAGTGTGGGTTTTCCTCCGGGTGCTCCGGTTTCCCCTCATAGTCCAAAGACATGTGCTATAGGTGAATTGGATAAACTAAATTGGCCGTAGTGAAAGTGTGAATGTGGGAGTGTAAGGATGTTTCCCAGTACTGGGCTGCAGCTGGAAGGGCATCCCCTATGTAAAACATGTGCTGGATTAGTTGGTGGTTCATTCCGCTGTGGTGACCCCTAATAAATAAAGGGACTAGCCGAAGAAAATTAAATGAATGAATATATTTAAAAAGCTTTTATTTTACTATACTGGAGTGTAGTACCTCATTTTGCCATGGGATGGAGACACTCCCTGTTACAAACTTGTGGTAGAAATCGTCATCTGTAGGGTCCAGGTTTACACCTTTGACCGTCGAAAACTGCTCTATGTCCAGGACGTCCTTACAGTAAACTGCTCGTGGCTAAAAACACCACAAACACCCATCTTTTAAGAATCATACATGCTCTATTATTTTGAATGAAGCAGATAAAAACACTGCAGAAGAAAGCAGGCAGTGTTCTGGACTCACGTCTGGACAGAACGGTGGGTCCAGCATGTTGGCCTCCAGCCGCTTGAAGTTGATGTTGCGGAAAATGGGATGCTGTTTGACTTCGGCCGCTGCACTGCCCCGACAGCCTGAGCGCTCCTTTGGATCTTTACATAACAACTGTGGAAAAGAGAAGGGAAAGAAAGAGAGGCTGAAATCCCAGTGGAAGTCAAACTGACCTCGAGGTCACAGTCTTCCATGACACCATGAGAGAGGACTAAACAACACACTCCTCCACAAACTACGCTTTCCCATGCAGAAAACATTACTGATTGCAAAACAGCATTTACATTGTCAGCTACAATTTGACAAATGGATAATAGAGTAAAGAAACTTAGAGGTAAAGAAACTTCATGTACTGAAATAGTAATGAAATTGTGTTGAAAGCAGGTTACAAGCTTATTTTTTACACCTAGGTATTCATTCTACTTTTTAGTCTTTTCAGTATGTTTAAATTCAATGAAATGTGCTGTGTTTTGTAAAATACAACTACTAAAATTCATTTATTTTTGATTAAGTTTAAATTATATATTTATACATATATACACAACAGGTTTGCCTGGTTCTGGTATCTGATTGTCTGATAGCCGTGCGATATTCTACTATAACAGCACTTGTACAGCCAACTTATGTATTACTCCGACCACATAGAGTGACAATAGATCAATAAACTCTCTAGTTTGATAAATATTGCAGCTGTTGGACAACATAATGTACTTTTGAGGCTTTTTAGGGGAGAATATAGTTCAGGGGTGTCCAATCCTATTCCTGGAGATCTGCCTTCCTGCAGACTTCAGTTGCAACCCATATCAAACACACCTGCCTGCAATTAGCAAGCGCTGTTCAGGTCCTAATTAATTGGTTCAGGTGTGTTTGATCAGGGTTGGAGCGAAACTCTGTAGGAAGGTAGATCTCCAGGAACAGAGTTGAGCACCCCTGATATAGCTGTTTAGATTGCAACTATGCAGTTTATTTATAAGGATAGTGCCTATTTTAAATATTTATAATTTCAGAAATTCAGCGCATTGATGCCCATTAGCCTGTCATACTGAGCAAAGCAAAGGCGATTGACGTTCCGCCACAAGATGGTGACAGAAACCGCATAACAAGTCCTCAGCATTTCCTTTTCATACTTCAAACTAGAGCTGATCAAATCATTATAAATCAGGTAAGTGACAATCTCTCTCTTTTGCATGTGGTAATGCTGTATTTATACCATAGTAATCTGCAAGCGTTTGCTCTGCTTTGGCTTTTTATGGGTTATTTATTGTGAAATCCCGATTGCAACAGAGAAATACTGTTAATTCTCTGTAGACATTTCATGTCGTTTAGCATTAAAATGAGAGCAAAATCACCTGTTTTGTCATCACTTTACACATTACGCTAGAGAATCATTCAAATACTAGCTCAAAAACGACGTGTTTTTATGCACACTTTCTGCTGTTCTGACGCTCAGCGGCAGGTGTGAATGAGTGGCGGAAGAAAGTAGCTCCTCATACAAAAGGATTTTTGAGACTCTCTGTGTTTAATTTTGTTTTTATATACACGATTATGCCATCAAACTGTTGTATAAAAGTAATATTATACTCGTAGCATTGCGTTATGATTGTATATCATCACTGGTGGGATACTAAGGCACTCGGCCTGCTGGCTTGAGCCATCGCACGCCTCCCACCAGTCCCTTTATTCAGTGCCTTTTCAAATCATGTCCAATCAACTGAATTTACCACAGGTGAACTCCAATTAAGCTGCTGAAACATCTCAAGAATGATCAGTAGAATCAGAACGTACCTGAGCTCCATTTAGAGCTTCACGGCAAAGGCTGTGAATATTGATGTTCATGTGATTTTTCAGGTTTTTAAATTTTTTATAAATTTGCAACAAATTTCAAAAAATCTTTTTTCACATTGTCATTATGGGGTATTGTGTGCAGAATTGTGAGGAAATAAATTAATTTAATCCATTCTGGAATAAGGCTGTAAATGAATACTTTCCAGATGCACTGTACAGCCATAACGCACAGCTTCTTATTTATATATATATATATATATATATATATATATATATATATATATATATATATATCAATGTTAAAATAAGTCAATGTTAAAATAAATTGAAGCTAAAATTTATAAAAATAAATAAATAATTAAAATTTATAAATAAATACAAATTAATTGTTAAAAACAATTAGAACAAATGGCAATTTAAGATGTCAACATATATCATAAACACTTATAAATAACTCCATAAAATAATTTTATAATTAAAATAACACTGATGTGGTTTACTAATCAATTACAATAAAAAAGTCCTTGCACCTTGAATTAATGTGTGAAAAAAGCAATGTAAATATTTGAATGTCTTTTCAATGAAATGATATATATTCAAATTCATTTTCATGCCAAAAATTAAAAATAAGCTAAACATGCAGATATACTTTTTGAACTGTATTTAGATTTTTTAAATATAAATATAAGATATCCATTTAATATTTGACAAAAATATACACATTATGAAATATATACATTTAAGAAAAATTTGTAATTGTAAATTATGTTATGCCACTAGCTTTTGAACTGCCATTAGCCATTAGCTTTTGAACTCACTACAGAACTCACTATTCAGGAAAAGTTTCCTGCAAGAGTTTCCAACTGGTTACAAATGACAGTTTGGCTTCATTCACTTGTTCTCATCTCACTAATACGATCCTTCCTGCATTCGCTTTACGAGCAACTGCTCAAAACCCCTGAAGAGCATTAAGTGTGCACCTGACGGCAGATGTCTTTAGCGTCTTCTGAGAACTTTTCAGTATATTCCTCCTGGTCCTCACAAACCCGCCGGTCCACTTCCTCTCTCTTCACTCGCTCTTTACGGCGACGGAAAGGAGACTGACCCTGAATCATTTCATATACTAGACAGCCCAAACCCCACCAGTCAGGACTGAAGGTGTAGCTCTCATTCTGAATGACCTCCGGTGCTAAAAACACATATGCAGAAGAAAAAGGTCAAACACTTAATGACAGGCACAGCAGAAGAGATAAGGGAAAGTGTCTGGCTCTTACCCATGTACCCCACTGTGCCAACACGCCCTCGTATCGTCTCGCCCTCTGGAATTTGCACGGCCAGTCCCAGATCAGAAATACGGATGTGCCCTGAAGAACAGCATTGCATTGAGAATCTGCAGTGTTGTCATTCCTAACATGCCCAAACACGACATGCTTCAAATCAGCTCAGGTAAAAGGAATCTTCCATTAAGGTCCTGTTTTGAGCTGCATTTTCAGTGATCACTCACATTACCGTTTACACATGGTATTAAAATGCCTTCAAATTATGAACACATTTGGTCAGGTTTTGTTTAGATACCTTCCCCTTATTTTATCATACTCAATATTGCACCATAGTAAACTCACCGCAACTTTACTTTCACTTTCGATTTTGCGACTGTGCACACATACGATGCCTATAGTGTAAAATGCTGCACTGAAACACTATTGTCATGACATTCACTAGTTACAAAGAGCATGCAGGAAATGTTGTAACGGCTGCTTTTCGTAGGCTAAAGCTTAACCTTCAAAGCTTGTGTGAACCGGAAGTTTCTGCAGACTTTAATTTCAGTATATGCGCTGCGGTAAATGCACACAGACTTTGATTTTTCAGTCAACCAGCCTAAGAACTTCCGGTGAACTGTCTTCTTATTAATTTTTTTTTTCACATTTAAGATCTGATTTCTTCAAAAATCAGTAATCTTCACTGCCTGATAGATACACGATCTAAAGTGTGTTTCAGACCAGACAAGAAGCACTGCATTAAATTCAATTTTCCCTGCCATGTCTTTAAAATATGAAACTTTACTTTACTCCAGTATTTTCAATGGAGTTTCTGCACTTGCCTGCTGCTACTGACAGCACCAGCGTTTACATGCGTCTTTCATCTCTTCTTACGCTTGAACAACTAAAAGAATGCTTAAGACTATTTAACTGAATGTATTTGAATTAAATTACAACATTGATACTGTATCAAGAAGCTTATAAAATAAAAGTTTATCGTTGCTGAAAAACACTCGATGTTCATGTAGCCGACTGAAACGAAATATTGAGTAGGGCGTGAGGTTTTTTTTTGCGCTCCTCATATCATTCACTCGCAGCAAACTAATGGTTGATAGGGCGTGACTAAGCATATTTTGCCCAAGACGTCAAATTAACATCAAAGAAAGACAGCCATTGCAGAGCAGAAGATTCTGATTTTGATTACTTCAGTGTTTTACTCCAGTATTTTCAATGGAGTTTCTGCGC
>CAIGQQ010038154.1:12617441-12634356 GCA_903798035.1 Danio albolineatus
TTGACCAATTTGCAGCGCGTTTCTTTTGTTGTTTGTGTTTTGACCAAATTGCTGCGCATTTCTTCCGTTGTTTGTGTTTTGACCAATTTGCTGCGCGTTTCCTCCGTTGTCTGTGTTGTGAGAAATTTGCAACAGGTGTGCTGTCAAATTGATGAAGATTGTTTCTTAATTTGCTGGTGTTTTTTGCTATTGCATGTGCTTTCTTAAATTGCAGTGCGTTAAGCTCTCTCGGCCACCGTAGTTTTGTCTTTTTGCAATCAAAATCGTAATGTTTGCTGTTTGTTCAAACTACTTATTTAAAATGGGCTGAAACAACACAATTGTTGTGTTTTATTTGCCGCAACTCAGTTGTTTAATGTTCAGGCCACTTAAATCTGTCAAACTTGCGTTAAATGTTTATTTAATTCCTCCATGTTCTCCCAACACAGCATTTCTTTACAATGTGTTTTGTTATTGTGTTATGTATTTTGTTTTTCCTTGGTTATCAATTGGTTAATAATATTTTGGTATACAGCCTGTGATCATTTTTGTTTTGTGCTTGTACAAAACTCTTTTAAATTATATATATATATATTTTGTTTTGAAGGTCTATCAATCCAAGGCCTAAAAAACATGTTCATGTTTACATGATACACATTTCAGCATTAGCTCTTTTTTATGGTTGTTGGTAGAAAGGGTACAGCTTCTTTAATAAATACTATTAACCTTTAATTGTATTTTATTAAAATCTACCCCTATCCCAACCGTAAACCCAACCCATCACAGTAACGTAAAAACAGTATATATATAGAGTATTGTTAAAATTACTTATTAAATTACCCATTACATTTTATTTTATTAATGCCTACCCCCACCCCAACCCTAAACCCAGCCATCACAGTAATGAAAAATGTAATGTAAAGTATGCAGACGATACAGTATCAATAAATTTACTGAGCAAGGTAGAGGTTATAGGGTTGCACTAGCAAGGTAAACTTGTGGAGTTTATTCACAAACGCTCTTGTGATTAACCTAGAAAAAACAAGAGGAAATTGTGTTTAGGTCCACAACGTCTGATGTATCTACAAACTCTGTAACTATACATAATGTAAACATCATACAGGTAGACAAATATTTGGGTGTGATAATAAGGTTTCATGGAAAGATCATATTGATGATTGATTGTAATTCTGTATGGTATATGAGTATGTCTGTTCTGTCAAACAAAGTTGATGAACCAGATTAAAATCTGTTCAAAGACAGGAAAGCCTCTTAAGAAATGATATGACCGCTTGTATTACAAGAACCTTACAAGGCTGGCAAGGAACATCATTTCGAACATTAGTCATGTGTTGAATCATGAATTTATACAATTAAAGTCTAACCGTCCATTTAGAGCTCCAAGTTTAATAAAGTGAGATTAAAAAGTCATTTGTACATCAGGCTGTCTTGGAGCTGAATGAGGCCTGCTTTTTGGTATGTCTTTGTCTCTATGTAAGGGGTATTTATCATGCTGTTTTGAAAGAAAATTTTCAGATGTAAATCTGACAATAAAGTATTGTACTGTATGATTGTATTGTATTGTAAAAATACACTCAAAAAGGACTAAAAGTTTGTTGCTTGTTCAAACTACTTATTTAAAATAAAACAACAAAAAAATTTTTTTGGAGACAACTTAATTATTTTATGTTTAATCCACTAAAATGTGTAAAAATGATTAAGTTCACTTCGTTAACTTTGATTTGTGTTGGGACAACATGATGGAATTGTTCGGAACATTTTTTTACAGTGTATGAAATATTGTTGTACAGTGTCACACAAAGCTGTATCCCATCTATACTTCACCCTTTTTTAGTGTCTGTAACAGTTCAATCAAGGATTAAGTCTCTAAACCCAAGCTTTCCAAGAATCTGCTCCACTCTGATTGGTCAGATGAACCCGTCTGTTATGATTGATTAATTGCTTGCAGTGAAAGTCGGCCATTACAATACTTAAATTTCAGCTGTGTAGTCTGCATTAGCACTTTAAACACAGTGATACGAACATTAATTATGCCACTAGTTTTAACATTTTACTTCAAACAACATCTTATTCACGTCAACAAAAACAAACCAAACTATTCCTGACTATAGTTTTTTAGGCTTAATGCAAACAATGTTTTTGGGCAGCCAATGAAAACCATTGACTGGCATTAAGCACATACCAGGTTTGTGGAGGAACTCAGAATCGGTTCTTACTTTTGAAAATCAAAAACAATATTTGAAATATTGCAGACTTTTTACATTTCACATTAAATTAAAGACAACATCTGAAAAGTGTGCATATGTGAACGTTTGTGCAGAGATTTCATACCACAGCATCCAGGAACTCTATGCAGCGCCGTAATTTGGGCTGAGTGTCACAGAACTGACGAAACAACTGACGTCCAATTGGCTGCTTTTCACAAAGGCTTGTATAATCCCTGTCTGAAAATGATAAAAAAGCAGAGAAACGAGAGTGTGAGAGAGAAAGAGGTTAACCCTATCACCGTCACATGTTTTTTTTCTAATCTATAATCTTTATACGGTCATATTATTAAATATTAAATTGACCTTTTGGAATGAAACATTTCATTGTGCCAAGAAAACGTACTGAAACCTTCACAAATCAAACATTCCCTCACAGTGCAACAAGGCCATTTATTGAAACCAGAATTAGAAAGAGTGCGGGTATTAAGACAGGAATTGTCCTTATCGTTTCCCCCTATTCATTCAAGCATTTGTTAAAACCACAAAGAACGATAAAGAAACAAACTTAACATCTTTAGTGAGGAAAAGAACTACATTCCCATAAAGCTTTGCTAATGCTAATAAAAAAAAGGGTAAACTACTAATTTAAAGGGAAAATTGACCTAAAAATAAATTTTATCACTATTTATTCTTTCTCAAGTGCTTTTACTGTTGATTGATTCATTGATTTTTTCAGTATGCCAGTTTCTACCCAGCAGGTACAGGATGTCAACATGATGTCAGATTGACGTTGTATCCCAACATCGTGGGGACGTTGCATTTTGTTTAAAAATGAAAATCGAGTTTGATGTCAGAACCCAACGTCAGTTTGACGTCAATGTCCACTGTCCAACCTAAAATCAACCAAATGTTGTATGGCCGTTACCATTATGACGTCTATGAGATTTTGGTTGCCATACCTGACAAATAAATGTCAGTATTTGACGTTGGTTTCAAATGTTGGCTCGACGTTGGATATTGGTCACTTCCAACACAACCTGAAATCAACCAAATATCAATGTCATTTGAAGTCTTTATTGGACGTCAAAATAACTTTCCTTAAGGTTGATTTATTCTTGGGTCAAGAGCACGCGTATGCTCCAGCGCAACCTTTGCGCTGGCATATATCCCTCGCCATGGCTAAAGCCTGCTTTATACTTCTGCGTCGAGTGATCGCTGTGACCCATGGTGCATCCAATGCACGTTGTCGTGCATTTATACTTCTGCACGTTCTTGTGTTGCTCTTTAATAACACTTCCGAAACGCTAGCTGGCAGTGAGGTGTTCATGTTCCTCTGTGTCAAGCTTCTTCGCTGGTGTTTTGTTTATTTCTGAACGCTACCTTAATGTACAAGTGGCTCAAACTTGCTCATTTTGAGGCAAACGAGCAACAACTTTATTCATAAGGTAAACACAAAACAACAGTTTCCATCTAGAGCTCCTTCACGGGACTCCACACTTGTAAACATTCGCTCCATCGGGCTCACACGGCTCTCACCCCTGCCCACACTCGTCAGCTCGACCAAGCCGACCAATCACAGCGTCGTTTCAATGCGAAGTTAAATTTTTTGAGAGGTGCATGTCAGCTACTTGACGCAAAAGTATAAATCAGCCTTAATGCCGACCCTGACGTGCACATCTAAAAAAATGTAACTACACGTCACAACGATGCTTAGCACAAGCTCTGTGATTGGTCGGCTTGGTAGCTGTGCTCAGTGTGGGCAGGACAGAGAGCCTAACAAACCCGTTGGAGCGAATGATTACAAGCGTTGAGTCCCGTGAAGTAGCTCCATATGGAAACTGTTGTTTTGTGTTTACCTTATGATTAAAACTGTTGCACGTCTGCCGGTTCCCGCCTCTAAATGATCATGTTTTAGCTACTTATATATTAAGGAAGCGTTCAGAAAAAAAACACGAAGAAACTCAATACAGAGAAACATAAAAACCTACTTTCACCTAGTGTTTCAGAAGTGTTATTGCAGAGCAACACAAACAACATGCAGAAGTGTAAATGCACGGCTACACGCAAGGCTGGGGATGTGGGTCACGCCGTTCACTCGACGCAGAAGTATAAACCAGCTTTTAGACGCTGGCTAGACATTGAATTTTGGTCACCTGACGCCACGACCTAAATCTAACCTAATATTAACGTCTAAGGACATTGTGTGCCTGCTGGGTATGGCCATTTTCGTGTTTACTAGAGACATAGATCATATTAAGGTTTTTATTTTTTTTACTAAATAAATTACTACACTAAATGCAATAAACCCCTCACAGAATTAAAACCAATACAATCTAATAAAAGATGCTTCAAAGTTAAAGTGTTTTTACAAATGGAGCATAAAAAAAAGGGGGATCTTGGTTCCACTGTTGAACACAAAAGAAGTTAATGTGAAAAAAAAAGAAAATCGGTAACCATTGACTTCTATAGTAGGAAAAATAAGTATTATTAAAATCAATGGTTACAGTCTTCCAGCTTCTAAGTCAAATCTTTTTGGAACAAGTAAAGAGTAAATAAACGATGACAGAATTTTTCGTTTTGGTTGAGCTATCCCTTTAATGACGGTGCTCTTATATACATAGAAACATTATATTTATGTTTACTGCAAGACATGCATATATAAACAAGTAGCTTGAGTCCATAGGGAGTCTATACTGACAGTTGCGTCATTGGGAAGTGCTTAGTCTTACAGAGTTAGTCTTGCATGTCCAGCTCTTCAAACTGACGCCAGAAGGTCTGGACTCAATCACAGTTTTCACTGGCCAAGGGCCATCATGTAAAGCAACCAATCACAGCTCATTTAGTTCATTTGTTTAGTTAAGTTTCCTTTATTTTTTATCACTTTTTAAATTAACTTAATCATTATTTACCCTCTCATCTTGATTTTTTACTTTAATTTCTCCCACTGACACCACAGTGTGCAAAAAACTATATTATATCAGCAAGTCTTTTTGTTGACCCATATTCTTTAAAATGTCTTCTTTTGTGTTCAGCAGAAGAAAAAAATATTTGTGCAGATGTAGAACAACTTATGGCTGAGGTAATGATCACTATTTTCATTTTTATTGAGACAAAATTAGGTCAAATTAATCATAATTTTAAGAAAAGACTCAAATAAAAGCCCTATATTAAAGATGCCAAAGTGCACTGAGGTTATGTGGTTTAATAGAAATGACCCCAAGTACTAAAAGTTCTGTTTTGACCTTATTTGGAATGGTCATGAATATTAATGAGCTGTGCTTTGATGCTCAGCTGCTCGTTAGTCCCTGTGCTCTCTCTTACATGCACAGTGTAATGTACTCTGAAATAAACATGCAAAATACTCATACTTCATTAGTCAAGAAATATAATGGCACCAAAACTCTGTGTCTGTCCTGTGTCTCTTAGCTATGTATAGAAAACCATGTAAAGATGTGGCACAGCACGGCAATCTTAAGTCTCCCTGCTTCTCCTGTTTTCAAAATAAGAGTCCCACATATATTCAAAAAGTGGTCAAACTCAGCATGGTGTGTGCATATGAGTAATCCCATGCGCAATGTAACAGTCCGTTTCCTGATTTTACACTGACAGGATTAACATGAGAATCAGGAAACAATTGTCCATAGTGTATGTATGTGAATGAGTGCGTATGGGTGTTTCTCAGTGATGGGTTGCAGCTGGAAGGGCATCCACTGCGTAAAACATATGCTGGATATGTTGGCGGTTCATTCCACTGTGGCTACCCCTGATTAATAAAGGCACTAAGCTGAAAAGAAAATGAATGAATCTTCAATGGGAATCTTCTTACAACAAATAATGATATCTGACGCTCTAATTTAGAAATTTAATCAACAGACATGTGGAGGAATGTGCCAGAGACAGTGGAAAATCTTGAAAAATCACATTCCGACAAATTCTAACATTTTTGTGGACCTAAGGGGAAAAGATTAAGTGCTGTAAATATTTGATTTGACCCTTTAACGAAGCGTTTCCTTAATATGCACCATAGAAAAAGTGCAGAACTCAGCATCCAGTGCCAACAGTAAATCACAGTGATGGTGATCAGAGAGCTGAAGCTGAGCTCTGGTGCTGCAAAACTACAGGTCTGGTGCCTTCTGGGCCAAGAGGAAACAGAGGACTTCCTCACAGAGCCAAGGTCTACAGCTGCCTAACGCAAACACACACACACACACACACACACACACACACACACACACACACACCTGCCCACACAACCAGCATAAATCTATAACTGGCAGCTACATTCTAAACAATATAAACCCTTTAATGAGGAGTACACTAGTAAGCATGCTTTGTTTAGAGCCTCACAAAATGAACCAATCCTTTTAAGGAACCAAATGAAAACAAGTATTTGAATAGGTGCTCCTTTAAAACAAAAGGTGAAACCAGTACAAAGAAAAATAAATGTGTGAAAATAAATGATTAGTTTTCTTTTTCATTTTGGACAAGATTTTTTTTTATTTGTTTTTTGTAATTTTATTATGTCTTAAATTATATTGACAAAAATAAAACACTTTTTAAAAATGTGTAAATATAATTACATTTTTTAAAAATGATTCTACTATGCAATTTGTTTGGGTAAGACCGTTTTTGTCGTGTTTTTTTTGTAAACTATTGATAACATTTTGAATGTTGAGGGGTTTGTTGCCATGTTTTTGATTGTTATTTATGTGCTGTGTGGTCTGTTATTTTAATCTGTATTAACTAGTATATAATTAGCAGCATGTTGGCCATTGTTGTTTTGTAAAATTGTGCTAAATAAATAAATAAAAATAAAAACAAAAATTAAAAAATAATCCCAATATACAACAAATGTTTTTTTTAAAATTAAATAAAAGTAAGATGTCTTTGAATGAATGAATGAATGAATTAATAAATAAATATAAAATTAAAAAGATGCCATGTTTTCAGATGTTTATATTAATTGTTTAGACAACACACTTAACACAATAACATTTTGTTTCACTTCAGAACACTTATGAAAGCAATATTTGGTGGAACTTCCCAAATTTTTTTATCACAACATATTAAAATATTTGTTATTTTGAATAACTGATTTATCATAGAAAGAGAAATGGAGAACTTAAGTGATAAACATGCTATGTCAAGTAACAAAATATGTTTTAGTTTCATGGTTTTCATTTGATCTATATTAACCCTGGTTAAAGATGTGAAATATCTTTATATATATGTATATATGGCACTTATTTTATAAAATCAATTAATTATTTAAACTGTTTAAATTAAGGAAGCACTAACATCAATTCTCAGTCCATAATAACAGACTATTTTAGTAATATTTATTATTATTCTGAATATTTTCATTTGGATATGCCTATATTTTGTATTACAATTAAAATCCAGGCGGTTTATTCCGCTGTGGTGACCCCAGATTAATAAAGGGACTAAGCCGACAAGAAAATGAATGAATGAATTAAAATCCAACATTGAGAAGACAACCCTTTCACTTCTAAGTCACCAAATATGCATTTCCCACAATATTAAAATGTATTTCTGTGTGTCAGCCAGACAGAAGATGCTTGAATGACATCAAATAGCAGTAATGAGGTAGGATTTAACTTGCAAACTTTTATTTAAGCTCCTGAAAAAAAAACACAGAGTGACTGGAGGGCATCCAGACTGCACCTGGTGCCTGCACGACTAGTACAGTTTGTCTGCATACAAATACTAGCAAATCAGCATTTATAAATATCTTGCAGCCAGAGCTGTTTAGCACAAAAGATGAAATGCAGTAAAAAATAATTCATCAAATTAATCATGCCCTCTGACCCGTGTCTGAACTCTGTTTACAGGCGTTTTCATTCAGTCAGAGCTATTCATGCTTGAAGTGCCATGTTTTGCGACTCCATGCAAAGTGCCTGTAGGCCCATCATAGGCTTATGTTTGACGAAACAACCAGTATTTTGACTCCTAAACCTTCTGTAATGACTGCTTGGTTTTGTGATTAATCTCATTAGTCAGGATCCATAAATAAAACACATATTCTGCAAGTCTCTTTCATTCATGCTTCTCACCAATTGTGCGTCTCAGTTCCTCACACTGACTGATGTGAGGCAGTTTCAGCATCTCCTTCCATTTCTTGCTCCGTCCATTACGCTTCCCTCCGCCTCCTACGAGAGAGATAGAAATAATTAAGGTGAACTCAATGCAAATGACAATACCATCCAACTCTCACACTCACACTGAATGCTATTACTTATACGTATACAGGGGTTAGACAATGAAACTGAAATGCCTGGTTTTAAACCACAATAATTCATTAGCATGGCGAAGAGCCTCGTTTTGCAGCCAATACACTTTCATTTTGTCTTGGGAATGACAGATACAAGTCCTGCTTAGTGGCCAAAGGGTAACACTTTTTGGTCACCCTTTGCAAAGGGTACCAAAAGGCAGAGCTAGACATGCAGCTGAACGCTATTGGTTTACAGAGACGTCATTCGCTCGCGCAACAAGCCAGAATGAAAACAAAGGACCCACCATGTTTAATACACAGCTGAAACATTACACTGAAATAATATATATACATATAATAACAGGCCATGGTCGACCCGAGCTCAAACAAACATTGTCGTCGTCTTGATGAACAGCCACAAAGCCAAGAAGAAGAGCAGATTCTCCCCTGTGCCTCGTAGTTTTTTTTTACGAGCCCATCTCGCTTGCGCGTCTATATTTGAAATAACAAACTTCTTGAGCTGATTCTTGAGCTGGCTATATTTCATGTTGTTTTGAATAAGGCATAAATGTATGCTGTGTGTAGTTTTTCTGTAATTGGTAACATATCGGAGAATCGGAGACTGTAAGGGGCTGTATGTGTTCATATATGTTGCATTTATTTATTTATTTTATATAATCGTGGACAGTGGGCTATTTCGCATTATTGATCTAGTTATAATCAGATCATGTTCACAGAGCGGTTAGTAATGAACATTTATACACCAGTGTTTATGTGTATAATAAAGCATCTATTTTGTGAGGAGTGCTTCTCATATGATATATTAGCGACCAGTACAGCTTTACTCTAGACATTTCCTCGAGCGAGAATGACGTCGACTGAAACTTTGTCGTACACCACGCCCACCAAAAGAGCACCCTTTAGCAGTGGAAATGCAAGCCTGATGAAGGTGATCTGTACCGACCCGTATCGTACCGCACCACTCAGTGGAAATGGGCCATATGTGTTGTTTGTGGAGGAAAAGGTTTCCTGACTCGCTCTCCCAAAAACATCTCAAAGTGGTTCAATAACATTTAGGTCTGGTGACTGTGCAGACCATGGGAGATATTCAACTTCACATTCCTGTTCATCAAACCACTCTCTCACCTGTCTTGCTGTGTGTATCGGTGCAATATTATCCTGATATATGACACGGCCTTCAGAGATTGTTTAAAGCATTGAGAGCACATGGTACTCCAGAATGGTTTGGTAGTATTTGGAAGAAAGGTGCCCATCTAGCACAAGTATTGGGCCATGGGAATGCCATGATATTGCTGCCTAAACCATCACTAATCCACCCCATGCTTCACTCTAGGCATGCAACAGTCTGGGTGGTACTCTTCTTTGGGGCTTCATCATGTGGGAAAGACAGTGAAGTTGGACTCATCAGAGAAAAATAAACATTTCACATTGTCCACAGCTTGTTCGTCCTTCTTGGTGGTATGCTGATACGACCCTTGATACAGTGGCTCTCGATACATCACAATAACTAGCTGTCTTGGTCACAGATGTGTCAGAGAGATGGCACCTACACTTTGTCCTCTTTAATACTCTTATATGTAACCCTTAATATATTGTGAATTGCAGTATTTTAAACAAAACTGTGCTATTGCTCTGCTAATTCAACCTTCACATTCTAGCAATCAATGAAGATTGGCCACCAGGCAGGTCAAATTTGGCCGTCAAACCTCCAACACTAAACTGGTCAGTGTTTCAGTTTCATTGTTTAAAACCACTGTATATACAGTTAAAGTTATAATTATTAGCCCCCCTTTTAATTTTTTTTCCTTTTTAAAATATTTCCCAAATATTAACAGAGCAAGGAAATTTTCACAGTATGTCTGATAATATTTTTTCTTCTCTAGAAAATTTCTTATTTGTTTTATTTCGGCTAGAATAAAAGCAGTTTTTAATTTTTGAAAGAATATTTTAAGGTCAACATTATTAGCTCCTTTGAGCTAAATTTTTTTTTCAATAGTCTACAGAACAAACTATCGTCATGCAATAACTAATTACCCTAACCTGCCTAGTTAACTTAATTAACTTAGTTAAGCCTTTAAATGTCACTTTAAGCAAGAAAATTAACAGGGGGTTAATAATTCTGACTTCAACTGTATATATGTGCATACATATATACAGATGAAGTCAGAATTATTAGCTCATCTGTTTATTTTTTCCCCAATTTCTGTTTATCGGAGAGAAGATTTTTTCAATACATTTCTAAACATAATAGTTTTAATAACTCATTTCTAAATTTATTTTTATCTTTGCCATGATGACAGTAAATAATATTGGACTGGATATTTTTCAAGACACTTCTATACAGCTTAAAGTGACATTTAAAGGTTTAACTAGGTTAATTAGGTTAACTAGGCAGGTTAGGGTAATTAGGCAAGTTACTGTATAATGATGGTTTGTTCTGTAGACTACTGAAAAAAAATAGCTTGAAAGGGCTAATAATATTGACCCTAAAATGGTTTAAAAAAATTTAAGAGTGTATTTATTCTTAAATAAAACAAATAAGACCTTCTCCAGAAGAACAAAAAATTATCAGACATACTGTGAAAATCTCCTTGCTCTGTTAAACATCAATTAGGAAATATTTAAAAAAGAATAAGAATTCAAAGGGGGATAATATTTCTGACTTCAACTGTATGTGTGTGCGTGTGTGTGTGTGTGTGTTTGCCCATGTGTGCTTTTACATTATTATCTTTTTTTAATACACATCAATAATTGTACATATTAAATATTATATATATATATATATATATATTTAAGCAAAAAGTTTTTAAAAATCATCATGTTATGAAACACATTTAATATTATTTACCTATTACCTATTAATTTACTGACCAATCAGTGAAAAGGAAAACATAAAAAATGAATTAAATTACAGTCATAAGATATAAAATGTTCGAAGATTAATTAAATAAGCCCTTATAATACAATGATCCACCATAACACTGGCACAATAAAAAACAGATGTACAAGATCTGACAGGAAAGGGAGAAAGAAAAAAGAAAAACATATGGACGCCATAAAACATTATACAGGTCAGTTGACTGTAAAAGTGATGTTTTTTCTTCTTTCAGTCTCTGCTCTCTTTCAGTTATTTTCTCTGATCTACTTCATACTTTTTACGCACATCTGGTGATCAATGCTTTTATTCCTAAATGCAGCGGGTAAAGCATGAACCTGTAAGATCTTTTGAAATAATATAAATTTATATTGTTTAATGCAACGCTCAAATTGCATAAAAGAGCATAATCAAAGGTCTTCTTGAGGCCGATAGTAATAATTAAAACATTAAATAAATAATAATAAAGTGTTCTTCATTTCCGGGAAAACAATGTTTCCTCTAAACCCAGGAATGAAAAGACTCTCTCCTCCAGGATTTAGTGTAATTTAAGTGACTGCAAATTCCAGTAACATTACAGACAGCCTTTAAAGTCGTGCTCTAGAAAAAAATACACACACAAACTGAGAGCTGCTGGCCCCTGAAATTACCCTTGGGGAGGTCAAAAACTTTTAGGTTGATTAGTCTGGGTCTTGAGCGTTAAGTATACTTCAGTGTTTAAGCACACTAATGAGTTCACTAATGCGTGATTTGGTCATAGCAGAGTAAGCGTGGACTGTATGGAAGGCAATCGAGGCCAAAACTCGTCAAACAAAACACATCAAATTTAACTGTCAACACACACAAACACAGAGTTTCACTTTGTTAGGGTGGCCATTTTTAACATTTTTAGCATGAATAGAGGAATGCAGACTTTGAGGCTGGGTCGCAGAAGCAATTTTTAGAAGGAACTTTTGCAAATACACATTCGCAATAAACAAATTGTAATAAATATAAATAATAACAATAACAATATTGTTATTAAAAAGCATTCTGAATAATACAATTTTAATTTCATTTAAAATAATAAAATGCATTTATTTATTTATTTGTTATTTTTATTTAAAATAAATTAAATATTAAATTAAATAATAATACAAATTTAAACATCAAATAATTTGCAAACACGATTGAGCAAAGCTGCAACTCATGCGCATCTTTTCACGGGAGCCTCCAAAAGCTAGAGGGCGCTCTTGTGTTAAGTCCAAACACCCATGAAGAAACCACAAAAAATCTCCACAGCTGTAGCTGAATAAACCGAAGATTTTATTGTTTTATTGGTTTAGCATGACTAACAATCACACGTCTATGGAATCATTTCTCAGACGGATTTATGTCAAACACACGCCTGAAGTTCTGAGGCGAGTTCAGAGTAAAACCATGTTATTATATGTGGTATTTTCATTTGCAGCATTTACAACACAGAGCCGTAGTTCATTGAGATGCTATGCAAACAGCCGTCATTAGCGCACAATGATTATGTCGATGTCATTATCCACCGCTTTAAATCGAATTCTATTTTTAAACCTAATTTGTGAAGCTTTTCCGTGAACTCTGCGTAGTGATTTCTGCTTTATGTTTACTAGAACTGGCTTTTTTGACAAATTATCTCCTTTGATTAAACGCCCAGCTCAACATGATATATTGTTATATTTTGTTTATATTATTTAGTTTGTGCTTGTATATATCATAACCATATGATAACTTCACATATGCAAATATAGTTTCAAACACAGCTGTTTATTGGCTGACGTGTCAAACTGTATATGATATCACCACCATATTTTACACATTTCGATTTGACCCTAATGACCCTCCATAGTATTGTAAAGATGCAGGTTGATATTTCTAACCATACAGATAATGTAAACATATGTGTGTTAAATTGTTTCTTTCTTTGTCCTCAAGACGTCAACCTTGAAACAGGCTGTAGGGATGGGAGATACGACATTTTTTTATATACTCTGATAGATTTTGTTAACATTTTAACAATGACTATGTTTACATGGACACCAATAATACGATTTAATACGATTAAGACAATACTCTGATTAAGTGTCCACCATGTAAACAGCGATTTTTGATTAATTTAATCCAATTAAGGTGCTAATTGAACTAAACAGAAATCAAATTGGAGTGTGTCGATTTTAGTCGCATTATTGAAGTGCAGTACAGACACGTAAACACCTTAATCAAACTAATATACCTTTGTAAAGGATTTTCGCTGAATTTTGCAACATTTTGCACCCTACCGAGTCAGTGAAGGACCACAGACACCAACACTGTGAAAAGCAGAGTTTTTTTCCCCACAACGATATCAAATTCCATTAAAACAACACTCTTCCAGTAGTTCATACTCTCGTTTGTAGGTCCACACGGAATCTGCGCGCGCAGATTTCTGCAGATTTTTAGCCCATCATTGATTCTGTTTATTTACTGGTGTAAATGTGTGTAAATAGGGGCGCCATGGTGGCGAAGTGGGTAGCATGGTCGCCTCACAGCAAGAAGGTCGCTGGTTCGAGTCTCGGCTGGGTCAGTTGCCATTTCTGTGTGAAGTTAGCATGTTCTCCCCGCGGTCGCATGGGTTTCCTACGTTATTAGCGCACAATGATTATGTCGATGTCATTTTCCACCGCTTTAAATTGAATTCTATTTTTAAAACCTATTTTGTGAAGCTTTTCAGTGAACTATGGCTCTGCGTAGTAATTTCTGCTTTATGTTGACTAGAACTGGCTTTATTGACAAATTATTACCTTTGATTAAATGCCCAGCTCTACATGATATATTGTTATATTTTGTTTATATTATTTTGTTCCGATTATTTTGTTTCCGATTACCCCCACAAGTCCAAAGACGTGCTATAGGTAAATTGGGCAGGCTAAACTGTCCATAGTGATGGGTTCCAGCTGGAAGGGCATGCGTTGCGTAAAACATATGCTGGATAAGTTGCCGGTTCATTCCGCTGTGGCGACCCAGATTAATAAAGGGACTAAGCCGCAAAGAAAATGAATGAATGAATAAATATGATGATTCATTGGATTTACAATTTTAAAGGTAAAATGTGGTTGCAAACAATTTATATGGGCTGAATTTAAACAAACAAATTAAATTTAGTAATGTTCAACCTAATTTGTTTGTTTAAATTCAGCAACCTTACCGAAAATGTAGTAAATTCAATGAATAATTTTCTTCAATGCAGTCTGTACAGTAGACACATCATTACGTCAATGAGAGTCCCCACCGGATGTGTCTGTGCGTGTCCATACCTTTGACGTAGCTACTGGCAGTCTCTGTTCAGGATTAATTAGTTTATGGAAATTTGTGTTATGTGGCCACAGTATCGCAAGCAGTGTATCAAAATGTCACTGATATCCTGAAATAAACGTTATATTTGAGAATAATCCAGTGCAGCTCTTTGATAAGGGGGTGAATTCATGCAATGAAGTGGACGGACGCAATATCTCCTCTTTCTTTTGAAGGAGAGGAGAACAAAGCATCATTGCTTGAATTAACTCTGAACTGTTTTGCGATTGATCCGTAAATGCATATAAAAATTGCAGATTATACCTTTACCGATTTCTTAATATGGCATGGTCATATTTCAACAACCATACAAACTGTATGTCTCCATATGCACGTTTGCAATATTTAAATAATTTCGATGTACTGAGCAGCTCTGGGGTGTTTGAATTTGGCGCTTTGGTGCTTGAGTTGCTGGGAAAGATGAGACGTATTCAATGACGTCAGTCCTGGCTCTGTTGCAGCTCTCAAACCCATGGAAAAGCAAACCATTTCTCAGAAGGCTCGCCAGCTCAACCAACTCTGATCCAGCAATAGCACTAGCGCTGAACTAGCACCTGGTTTATGATGGTGGAAAAGTCTCTCGTAATCACAGACATGACGAGTTGACACGTGCATGTGTGAAGGGAATAATGGATATCAGCTACTGTACCTCAAATGAGTGCAAAGGGCTTTTTTTATCATTAGACTGTAACTTAAATCAGTATAATGTCAGGCTATTGCATTTGGACTATTCTGTGCAAACGTACTCCATGGTTTAAAATAATCTCACGATCAGAATGTGCAATAGAAGGCAAATATGGTAATGTTTCTGTAAAAGAATTGAAGTTGATTTGTAGCATGCCAAGATTATTATTTTTTTTTTGAACAACAGTTTTTATTTTAAACATTGTCATACAAATTGACAAAAGCTTAATTTTTCATTTTAGCAAAAAATAAAAAATATAAATAAATAAATAAAATAAATAGGAATAGTGAAAAAAAAATTAAAAGAGATAATACAAAAACAAAAATACAATAAGAATAACATAGATTCAAAATAACTTCACACACTTTAAAAAAAAACAAAAAAAACATTATTAATGTTAAATAGTACAACAATAAAATATGTTTAATCTATATACTTTCGATTTCTTTTAGTTCAAGAAAAGAGTCGCCATCTAGATTTTCCAAAAAGTCATAGAATATTTTCCAAATTGACCAAAATATATTCATTTTGTTTTTCAAAAAATAGGTTATCTTTTCTAAGGCAAGGCAGGAGGTCATCCCCAGCATGCCAGATTACTCATTTATTTAGGGTTAAATTATTGTACTTGTCGCCACGGTGGCGTAGTGGGTAGCACATTCGCCTCACAGCAAAAAGGTCGCTGGTTCGAGCCTCGGCTGGGTCAGTAGGCATTTCTGTGTGGAGTTTGCTTGTTCTCCCCGTGGTCGCGTGGGTTTCCTCCGGGTGCTCCGGTTTCCCCCACAAGTCCAAAGACATGTCGTATAGGTGAATTGGGTAGGCTAAATTGTCCTTAGTGTATGAGTGTGTATGGCTGTTTCCCAGAGATGGGTTGCAGCTGGAAGGGCATCCGCTGCGTAAAACATATGCTGGATAAGTTGTCGGTTCATTCCGCTGTGGTGACCCCAGATAAAAAATTAGAAAGGGACTAAGCCAAAAAGAAAATGAATGAATGAATTATTGTACTTTGGTTGGGTAGATTACGTTTTTGTTGTGATCGCCAGTGGTGTTGTCTCCGCTGGGGATTACTTCCTGCAATCTGTTATAATCACCTGCTGTGTTTTCGCTGTTGGAAATTACACTCTACCGAACTACAACTCCCAGAACTCTTTGTGCCCATCAACTCCTGCAACACCTAACAATAACCTGGATATTCACACACAGACACAGCTGCTGCTCATTTCCACTGATTACAAGGACTATACACACACACACACACACACACACACACGTCACTTTCGCTCACACATTGGCGAAACATTGCTGAAACTTGAAGTTGATTTGTAGAATGCCAAGATTACTCATTTATTTAGAGTTAAATTATTGTACTTGGGTTAGGTAGATTATGTTTTTGTTGTGATCGCCAGCGGTGTTGTCTCCGCTGGGGATTACTTCCTGCAATCTGTCTTAATCGCCGGCGGTGTTTTCACTGTTGGAAATTACACTCTACTGAACTACAACTCCCAGAACTCTTTGTGCCCATCAACTCCTGCAACACCTGACAATAACCTGGATAT
>CAIGQQ010038154.1:12634366-12655227 GCA_903798035.1 Danio albolineatus
TCTTTGTGCCCATCAACTCCTGCAACACCTGACAATAACCTGGATATTCAAGTCTTTTGCTGGAGTCCACTTCGTATCAGTTTTATTGTAAATTTGTTGTACTTTGTGGTTACTTATACTTTTATGTTTATATATCCTTTATATATACTTTTATTCATTCATTCATTTTCTTTTCATTTTAGTCCCTTTATTAATTTTGCCCACAGCGGAATGATCCGTTAACTTATCCAGCATATGTTTTACACAGCGGATGCCCTTCCAGCGGCAACCCATCACTGGGAAACACCCCTACATTCTCATTCACACACATACACTACCGACAGTTTAGCTTACCCAATTCACCTGTACCACATGTCTTTGGACTAGTGGTGGAAACCGAAGCAAATGGAGGAAACTCACGTGATCGCAGGGAGAACATGCAAACTCCACACAGAAATGCCAACTGACCCAGCCGAGGCTCAAAGACTAAACTACAGACTAAATTACAGAATCAATAAATAAAAAATAAGACAATGAAAAAACAACAACACAATCCATTCAGACATGCACTAGATAGAATATATAATACACACCACTGAGTTTTACTTAAAACTACTCAAAACATTAAAAATGGAGTGGAAAATAAGAGTTTTTTTCTTTAAAAAGCACTTCTTTAAATGTCATTTAACATCATTTTGTATTGGTTCGGGCACTTCTTAGGCATTGGTACTGCAATTAAAGTATTGATTTGCATAAGTAACATAAACAAAAACAAAAGACGCCCCACCCTACTTTCTAGTTTGCATGTGTCAAACATTTGATGTGTGAAAGCACACTTTCAAATGGAGTAAACTATGCAAGCATGTTGATTTAACAGCATTCACCCGCCCAAAATTTAAAATGTACTCAATATTTACTCACCCTCAAGTGGTTCCAAACTACGCCTGTCACAGTAATCAATATATTGACTTGTCATGCAATACTTAGAGATGACCTCTATAATTTTTGCCATAGCAATATATATTTACAAATTCACAAATAACGTTAAAGCCATTATAAATGACATTTACGTTCTACCTCAATGGTGTTGAAGTTTATAAGTGGACGTTTACCTAACAGGACATTTAATAGTATATATAATAGGACATTTACCTTTTTAAAATCAAGTTATAGAATCTAAATAACCTTAACAATGCTAATTATCTTGAATTGTTTATTCCTATTTGCATTATTACATTGTTATACAATAGTTATATATAATCCGAGGCATAAAATGAACTCAAAATGACAATATTATCACTTATCGCACACAACAATTTCTGTGGCAAAAAAAAAAAAAATCCTTATCACAACAGGCTTATTCCAAACCTTTACAAGTTTCTTTTTTCCGAATACATTTTGAAGAATGTTGGCAACTGGTGGACACTGAAAACATTCTTCAAAATACCTTATTTTAGGTTAAACAGAAGAAATAATCTCAAACTGGTTTGTGGAAGGTGAGTAACTGATGACAGAGTTTCATTTTTGGATGAACTATTCCTTTAATAAAACCCTCGATTCCTGCATTTGATTATGCACTGACTACATAACACTCCCACAACACTAAAGCTATAACACGAAAACACAAACACACAAACACACAACCAAACGAGCTGTTTGACCGGTCAAACACTCACTACACATCTGTCCAATCTACTCTTAGATCTACAAGGGCAGCTATTAGCAACCACTGAAGTGAGACAAAGAAACAGACGAAAATAAACATCTTGGGCAAGACTTCATACCACGAATGAAAATAATGTGACTCTGTGAGGCTATTAGAAGTTTTTTGGAACAGTAAATGTAAAGCTAGCCAAACAAATTTTCAGTATTTACATAAAGAGACAAGATAAACAGGAAGATGAGCGAGATGACTGCCCGAATGCATCAGATAAAATATTTTCACAAGGGATTAATTTGCTTACGAACATGCAATAAATCCTACTATTTCCTCATTAGCCGACACAAACACACACCTTCGAAGAAACAGGATTATGCTGTTTCAGCATTCCACTAAAATGCACTTGGGAAGTTGACTTGAAATACTTTTGGAAAGCTGGCATGTCCTGTTATACTCCACTAACAACCGTTTTAAACAGCATTTTGCTTTGTAATAATGAAACACTGTGCATTCAGTGTTTACCAGTTCAGATTAAAGATAGAGTTTAGCCAAAAATGAATATTTGCTACAGATTTTTAACAATCTTCAAAATATCAGAAGCACAAGATAAAAATGTAAACATGTTTGGAACAAGAAGGGGGATAAATGATGACAGAATATCTATTTTTAGGTGAACTATCTGCATAATTGCCAAATTACTGCATGATGTGTTTAAAAACGGAGAACACACACAGGACTTTCATTTGTGTATAAACTAAAATCTACAATCAATAAATTCTAAAACATTCATCTCTTTTGAAAGCAAATAGCAAATGCCTAAATCAATTAATAGAACAACTTTGCATGGCCCTGTTGTGGAGAAAAAAACAAGGCCTACTTGAGAAAACTGTGCACGACCTGTTACTTTTTCTTACAAAACAAGTAGTGAAGAACATCTAATCAACACCCTCAAAGAAAAGAAACAGCTACTGACGCAACTGCGAACAAAAAAAAAGCTTTTAAAAAGAGCTGTCTTTTTAACTCTAGAGTCCAAGAATAAATATAAAACTCCCTTCCCAAATAAGCTAAGATATTTACTTGGATATTTCTGCTACACTTAAAAAAAAAATGCTGGGTTCCACACAATCGATTTGTGTTGGGACAACATGAAGGAACTGAATTAACATATTAGTTTTTGTGAATTAAACATGAAGCAATTAAGTTGTACAGAAAAAAACTAAAGAATTGAATTGTTTCAGCTTATTTAAACTAAGTCAGTTGAACAAACAGCAAGGCATGGGCCTAAGATTCTGACGGTTTGATAACCTTGGATAAAAATATCAGTTTCACGGTATGACGGTGTTTGGACTCTAAGTAGTGAATATTAAACAACACTGAACTGAACTGAACTGAAACATTAATAACTAAACTGACATTTTCAATTTACAATAACCTTCTAGCTGCTTTGACACAATCTACATTGTAAAAGCACTATACAAATAAAGGTGAACATATGACGGTAGTGTGATTACTGCTCTAAAATATATTCTTTTTAAACGTCTGGCTAAAAAACAAAACCTTTTTCCCCTTTGAACACAATATATTTTATTTTGAGAAACATTTTAAGTATTTTGGAGCAGTAAACATGTCAGGCTAAATTATTCAAGTGAATCATTGACTTCTGCTGTCTTCATTTGTTTCAAAAACACAGATGTCTTACCAATTTACACCTTAAAAACTAAAAAAATTTATTAATTAATTACAAAATCTTACTCATACCTTAGGAACGGTATAGCAGAAAATTTTGGTATAGCAGAAAATTTTGTATGAAAACCTTGACTTTTCCAAACCGCGGTATACCTTGAAAACGGTTATCGTCCCATGCCTACAAACAGCAAACCTCTTTTTTGAGTGTAGTAAAAATAATAATACTGTTTACTAACAAAACCTTTTATGCTAACAGAAACGAGACGTGTCAATTGATTTAAATAATTAACCAGAATGAAATGGTATTGCAGAATAAAGTGTCAAGAACTGTGCGTTCAGCGAAAATCACATTCCGGGGACACATTAAAATGAATCAGAAATCAGTTTACGTGTTGACTTGAATGATTACGTCAGGTTATTTTAATCTTGCAGTTCTCTTAGAGGTTTTCAAAGGCCTCCAACTCCACATTTGAAAACTGTTGTCTTAAAAGTCGACATTTTCCTGAGTAGATTGTATTAAGAGCAACACGAAAGGAACATTCACATTTTATTGTATCTGCATTGTAAAAACATTATAGATTCTTCTGTGAATTAGTCATCCGTGTATATTTTATTTACCTTTTTGACCTTAAAATCTCCAATCTCAAACAACATGTAAAACCAAATCCCCACTTGCTTTGTTTGTTAACACATGAATGTACATCACATCAGAGAACTGCAGTCATAACATCGAAACATTAATCTGGCTAATTTGCATTTGGTATCCACAAGATTTTCCTATGTGCTTTTACAATGGAGGTTTTCAATTCATGAGAAAAAGAAGGTCTGTAAAGAACACAGCTCAATGATTCTTAGACATTTGTTATACAACCCAGACTGCACATGCTCACACGCCAAAACGTACTTAAGTAGTAACTTATTAGAAACATTCTTTCTGAAAAAACAAACCTTTACTGATTCAAAAGGTAAGTAATGCCAACTAATGTTTACCACAGACCTTAATTAAGTCATGATATCAGTCTAAATCTTGTAATCAGACACCCAAAATACATTTCCATCCCAGACACCCTCATTGGCAAATAGTGCATGCGTGCGTCCATGTGCAAGTGTGTTATTTTCTTCCTAAATGTTCATAGGATATTGTGCGTATATCAAGTAAACATGGTGAAAGTGAAAAAGCCAATGTTTACTCATGAGCGGCCTTGACGTGAAAATGCTTACACCAATTATTAGCCCATTTCGTTGGTCTTTATGTACCTCACATGGATAAAATGTCATGTACATTAATAGCGAAATGTACCAGTTCAGTTAAATCTTATGTTAATCTATTTCAGATAAATAACAATCTGATAAAATGCTTTCCACAATGCAACGCACAATTATGAACGGCAAATTGACGCACCGTACTGCTTCTCCACATCTATGCTTAATCAACCATTAATAAGGTTTAATGATTTAAAGGATTATCAAAAATTTATCAATGGTCCATTAAACTTTTAAAGTGGTAACCTCAAAGAGACATTTGCTGGCTCATTGATTACTATCTGATTAACCATAATATACTATGGTTAAACCATTGTTAGTAGAGCGGGACGAAAATTACCCGGGGCACAAGTAACAAAGAAATTTTCTCAAAGCCGTGACAACATTTGATTTCCAAGTTATAACAGCACATTCAACCCTTGATGGAGCTGTCAAATATCACGTGATATTTGTTTTCAATTGCACAAAGTAAAGTATTATATCGGTGTTTTTGTCATTATTACAAGCTGTGTTTCTCTTTTCATGTGTCAGTGTAATGATCAATCAACAGGTTCTTAAGTTTGCATTGTCTGAAAATCAGGTAAAAACCACATGAGTTCCTGTCAGGATTAGAAGTTATTTTTGTCGGACAACTAATTGCCATACAGTATCTTTCACTTCCTCATTTGAGTTTCCATTTAGATGTTCTATAGAATTACTGCGAATAGCTAATAATAAATCCAATAAAAATTAAAAATTCTGTACTGTTGGGTTACTTTTGAAACATTTGACAGAACTGAAGTTACTACTGTACTGAAGAACTTTTGACAGCACTGAAGAACTTATTTAATAGTTTTTGCAAAGATTAAGTACAAAACATGTTTGCAGTTAACATGTTAACAAGTCATAGTCAGGTATAAATATAGCCAGAAAATCTAGCATATATTGTTGTGTTACTTTTGACGCACCCATATGTTACTTTTCTCCCTACTGACGAGATCATAATTTGTTTAAAGTGAAGTTACATTGAAGTTGTTCTACATTTTGTACAAAATACCACCTGATATTGATAGACCAAACCTGGAGTTAGTCACTACAGCAAAAACATATTTCTGTATGAAACACTTACTTTGAAAATGAGGTTTTTATGAAATATTGTAACTGCTCTCTTACCAATGTAGCCTTAATGTAGTTTTTCAATCAATGCTTAATTTTAGTTAAAGAATGTTAAAGCATTTGTTAAATGTAAATGATTGGACAAGTCCTGGTTAAGTCACCAGAGACAAGTTTGTCATTTTGATCCAAAACTCAAGCTATGACATATTTTTGGGTACAAAATTTAGTGTGTCAAATGTCTTAAACTAAAATAAATGTTTCGCAGTTAGCGTTTGTCAGGAACATTTTGACGACAAACTTGCGTCGATGCAAAACATCGAGATTATGCAGAGCGATTCGTGAAACATAAAAGCAGCGAGAGAAGGTTGTCATGGGAAACCGTAAAATATTCAGTTCAGCGGTGATTACACACACAAAAACAACACATTTGATGGAACTTATTTAATAGTTTTTGCAAAGACATAGTACAAAATAGGTCTGGGTGATTAATCGAAAAGTAAAATCGACATTTAGAACCTATAATTGGTCTAATTTGTCCAGGTCAATTTTTTTAATTACTTTCCCAACCATATGTGGAGTTAAGTGGCCCACTTTGTTAAAGTTAATTTATACTTATTATATTATGATTTATACTTTTTTATATTGTTCTGATATTATACTTCTGCCAAGCGCCTGCTTACGGTCCAGCTCAGCCTTCGCATACCCGCACACCTCTCAATAAATTTAACTACACGTCACAATGACACATAGCGAAATCTTTGCGATTGGTCAGTTTGGAAGCAGTGACGAGGGTGGCTGATTTGATTTTAGGCCCAGCCCTAGTACAAAACATGTTTGCGTTAACATGTTAACAAGTCATAGTCAGGTATATTCAATAAAGTAAGCATATATTAAATATTAAAAGTAAATCTAGCATATATTGTGATACGTTTGACACACCCGTACTTTTGTCCCGACCAGGGGCGCCGCTGGCTGGCAGGGGCCTTATGGCAACCTTTGCGGGGATGCATTGGGTAGTGTCATTAGGGCCCCTTATAATATCTCTGGGGGCCCCAAAACTGCTTGGGCCCTTAGAATCGTCCTAACTTTTCCCCTCCTAGCGGCGCCCCTGGTCCCGACTGACAGGATTAAAAATCGTTTAAAGTGAAGTCAATTTTGAAGTTCTACGTTTTGTACAAAATGCCACCTGATATTGGTAGACCACATTTGTGAGATAGTTACTAAAATATTTCTTCTAAATTAGGTTATGAAATATTGTATTTTCGTCCCCGCTCTCCTAAAATGTAGCCAGACCATGTTTTTATTGTACGTAATTCTTAATTTTAGGTAAAATCTTAGATTGACACAGTGCCAAATAAAAGCATCTAAATGTAAATGATTGGATAAGTCCTGGTTAAGTCACCAGAGACAAGTTTGTCATTTTAATCCAGAACTCGAGCTATGACATATTTTTGGTACAAAACTTAATATCAAACGTATTAAACTAAAAGAAATACTTTGAAGTTAGCGTTCAACAAAAACATTTCGACGCCAAACTTGCGTGGAGCCGAAACATCGAGAGTACGCGGAGCGATTCGCGAAACATAAAAGTAGCGAGGGAAGGTTGCCATGGGCAACCGTAAAATATTCAGTTCAGCGGTGATTACACACACAAAAACAACACATTTGACCACTCAATGCCGCGCTTGACCAATCAGAAACAGGCCGT
The DNA here is from genome assembly GCA_903798035.1 of Danio albolineatus. NCBI lineage: Eukaryota > Metazoa > Chordata > Actinopteri > Cypriniformes > Danionidae > Danio > Danio albolineatus. The sequence goes on from CAIGQQ010038154.1 coordinate 12,641,758, forward strand.
CCAATAATAGCCAAATTATTAGAGATAAGATTGTGGTCCAGGCAAGGAGCAAGCCGACCTCACTCGTATCATAGTGTACTCCTTTGTGCGCAGATAGAGGGGCAACCTTGCGGCCTACAACTGCAGTTCAACCTCCCTCCCAGGTGAAGAGACGAGGATGGGTGTTCACTGCGGTCCCTGCGTTATGAATCCAGGGGAAAAAATACACAGTAACCTCCATTAGGCATCCGACAGAGGAGACAGAGCATAGGAAGTGCGTACTAGCATACTAAATGAGATGCTATTCAAGAGGGTGGACTCCCCAAAGCGCCTTCGAGACTGTATACAGATGTGGCGAACGTAGATAGAGCCAATAAGACGCGATAAAGTTAATAACGCGGGATCGATTAAGGATAAGCGATTGCGCCATTGGCCGTCTCTTACCTTCCCTCGCCTTCAGCAGCACGGTGTTGGCCACGATATTCTCAATCTCCATTGTCAGAAGAAAGATCCCATGCAGTCCCGATACATTTCACTTCTTAGGAGAAAAAAGACGAGGTCGGTCGCGCCGTTGCTGCTGCTGGTGGTGGTGGTGATGAGGGTGAGGATGATGATGATGATCGGTGGTGAGGATGGTTATGATCGGCGTGAGTTTGGCGTTGGCACATTGCAGGTTAATTGTATTTCTCCATATCTCGCTGTTGAACCCCCCACCTTTCCGCTCGCCGTGGACATGTACTCTCTCTCCCCCTTGTTAGCATTCAGTGCTCAGCAGCCCTTCCTGTCTCGAGCTCTCGCTTACACCGTCAGCTCTGGAGGAGGAGGGATCATCTTACAACCAGAATCAAACCCCTACAGCCCCGAGCTTCAACATCATCTTTTACAACACCGACCAAACCTGTAAAAAATACACTGTGTATGATGATGACATAGTATATTATATGTTTTTGACGTCACCTTAATTAACTAGTAGATTACAGTTCAAATCTCAATACTAAAATCTGCAAGATTCTGAATAAACATTTGTTGTGAAACTGAGCAACTACTACGCGTTTTAAATGATGTTAGAATAGTAATTTGAAAAAAGATTCATAATGACTTGCAATAATTGTATATTAATATAATTAAACTGTAACTTTTACGTGAATGCATCGATGGAAAACTAACATGTTTAGTTGCTGCCTTAATATACTTTTATGTTTTATTAAATGTATTATGTGTAGGCTACTTATGGTATAAAAAATATCCACATCTGCGGTACTAACAAAAAGGGGACGATGTCCACAAGGGGGCATCAGCAAACGAACATTTAAAAACTTCCAAGCATCAAAACGTGGTGTAATAATTTCGTTTTAACATTTTAACTTTTTAACTTATGTTTAACTTGAATGTTTTTCTTTTCTCTGAACAAAAATATTATCTGATATAAAATATCATTTTAAATCTTTATAGTTTGCCAATGTATTTCGATCCAAAAACTAGTATATGCTTCTCAAAATAAAAAATGTACTATGATCACTATCTTTTATGTATTTTAATACACTACCTGGCAAAAGTCTTGTCGTCTATCCAAGTTTTAGAAACAGCAAATAATAACTTGACTTCTAGTTGATCATTTGGTATCAGAAGTGGCTTATATGAAAGGCAAGGGCCTCTAGATTACGCTTATTTTACTAAAATAAAAATGATCATGCCTTGATTTATAAATATTGAATTAGGACAGTGAGGTCTGACTTTGCTTAGACAAAAGTCGTGTCACTGAACAGAAATAATGTACAGTATAGAATATAAAGTCATGGTGCAGTGGAAAGAATTAATATTGTCTATGACTCCCATGAGCTTGGATGACTGCATCCATACATTTCTGCAATGACTCAAATAACTTATTAATTAAGTTATCTGGAATGGCAAAGAAAGCTTCTTGCAGGACTCCCAGAATTCATCAAGATTCTTTGGATTCATCTTCAATGCCTCCTTCTTCATCTTACCCTAGACATGCTCAATAATGTTAATTTCTGGTGACTGGGCTGGTCAATCCTGGAGCACCTTGACCTTCTTTGCTTTCAGGAGCTTTGATGTAGAGGTTGAAGTATGAGAGGGATCGCTATCGTGCTGAAGATTTTGCTCTCTGCTGTGTTTTGCAATGTAATGGGCAGCACAAATGTCTTGATACCTCAGGCTATTAATGTTGCCATCCACTCTGCAGATCTCTCGCATGACACCATAACGAATATATCCCTAAATCATGATTTTCCTGCACCAAACTTGACTGATTTCTGTGAGAATCTTGGGTTCATGCAGGTTCCAATAGGTCTTCTGCAGTATTTGTGATTATTGGGATGCAGTTCAACAGATGATCCATCGGAAAAATCTACCTTCTGCCACTTTTCCAGATCAACAAGAAGTCATGTTCTTATTTGTTGCTCTTACAAATGGGATCGACGACAAGACTGTCAGGTAGTGTATGTTCAAGTCAAGAAACACAATGAATATATTTCTGTTATTCTGATTAATGGTTAAACATTATTTCACCCACATCTTGATAATATTATTTTCACTAAAATGATTCGAAACATAAAAGCATTCGCATTTGTTGTGCTTTCTATGTTTATACAAAAGTCACTTGTCACACAAATGTGTTGCAGCGAAGTGGGACGTCTCGTCTTTGACTCATAATCTGACATTTTATTATAATTTGTCCTGAACAAATGCTTTTATTGAAGAACACAGAGTTCTTTAACCATTTGAAGTCATAAAATGAATCATGCCTAATTATTTTAATTTATTTACACACCTAGTAAAAAGTCTGCAAACAAACAGCACTGCAAATTACTTCAGCAGAAGTACCAGGGCAAATAAGCAAATGTTTGAATGTTAATGTTTAAATGTTTTAACTCATTTTAGTCACACTTTAAAAATACATTAGCGTTCTCGCCCTCCACTTGCTCCAAACCTGTTTTGCTGTTGAACACAAAGGAAGATATTTTAGCCATTGACTTCCATAGTATTTTTCCTACTGTAGATATCAATGGCTACTGGTTTCCAACATTCTTTAAAACGTCTTCTTTGTTTTCTACAGAAAAAGGAGATTAATAAATACTGTTATCTACTTAAGGGTGAGAAAATTCATTTTTGCTGAATAATCCCTTTGAAAATATCTGTAAACATCAAAATAAATATTAAGTTAACATATTTTGCGTGTATACAATAAGGAATTTCATGAATATTCACTAAATAAATTAAAAACAGTAAATGTGGACAACGTTACTGAGATTATTCATACTTAATTATGCTTGTAGGATATCGAAATATAGCACTTTTTCAAAATTCGGCATGCAAATAAGTTTGTTGAGGCCTTTCACAGAATACATCAGCACTGTGAGCTATGCAAAACTTGTACTAAAGATTGGCTGCAGGCTGCATGTGAGACTTTTTTTTTAACGACTGAGATGGTCTTTGGTGTGCTCGATATAATCACTGCTTTTAGAGATTATTTGCTGAAATCTGTATGATAACTGCTGTGATTTGCTGACTCATAAAGCTTGTGGATGACCTTAATGCAGAACAGTGTGGTGGTCGCAAGGCCTTGCATTTCCACTGCCCTTGGGGTTATTACAGCCTGCTTCACTTTTACACAAGGACACACACACATTAAACACCACCAGTCTAGACTGCACACGCCGCTGTCTGATAATTAATTAATTCCTAAATAAGCTTTCTATATCAACCAATGAACAGTGTTACTCTGTGAATCTTTAATGCTATCATTCACTATCAATTATATCCACAGCAAAGTACTGATGGTTGAAGACGGTTTAAAAATGTGTCCTAGAATGATGGGCAAAGCAACCAAGGGGGTGGGCGTCATGGGGCATACATCCACATCACTTTTAAAAACAGACCATTTAGAAAAAGGTGATTAATAAATATATGAATGTAAACCTTTTTACCTTGTGCTCCAGACGTATCATCTAATACAGATTAAGTCATTTTCTGTGCTTCTGACACGTCTGCAGTTTAGATAAATGTGACCACATGTAATATACAGGTTATGTGGCATCACAAACTTTGCTTGTCACAACTTTATCACACGACTTTTATTTTAAAATGGTAGGCTTGCCTTTGTCAAATGGGTGTGGTAGCCTACTGAGAACTGCTCCTCAGTAACAGTGGTAGAGACGGTTCACATTATACATTGAGGTGGTAGTAAATGTAAATGATACATGCACATCTGAAGATAAATAGATCATTGCAAAATTTTCAACCAAAATAACATGTAATAATTATGAGAATTATCCCTTTTTTAATAAGACATACTGCTACGAGTGAGAATTTTACTTTTAAATTGGTCGTCACATGAAATCATGAGGATAAATAAAAATAGAAGTATCCATTATACGTGTATGTGATTTCACGAAAAATACATCATGATTCTTATAAATAATACTGATTTTTATAAGTAATATCTATGTCAAGGCTGCGGCTCTTTGTCGCTTCAGCGGAACCTTTATTTTGAAAAACAGTGTTATGACATAATTCATTTAGCCGGAAGTGACTCTCGAATCTTTATTCGCCGAGGAGCGCTCGTCCCGTTATTCGCTGTAATTATTATTATCAGTAATTATTTTGTTTGTTCGAATAAGCAAATTACTAATTCTGGCGAAATAGGCAAAGCCCCGCGTGGCGTTGCCTGCCAATCTAGAGATGTCATAAACATGGTGTGAAAGCAAAGAGCGAGTTTTCCAGTCGGTGGGCGATTTTTTTCTCCATCATTAATAATCACCGAGAGGAATTTCTCTCGTTTTTTTTTTATCAAACGCAAGTATGTCTGGAAAACACTTCAACGTGCATGAAGTGGGATGTTGCATCAAATACTTTATATTTGGATTTAATATTATATTTTGGGTGAGTTTCCGACATTGTGTGTTTGTGTGCGTGTGTAATCTTACGTTTTATCGCTTGAGATTTGCATTAAACCAACCTCTGGGTGTCTGACACACACTGGCTGTGCCTCAAAACCTACCTAGCTGCCTACCTAGACAGCACCGTCGAACGTTTCAAATGCCAGATACCGTTGAACGTACTACATTTAAGTTACTCGATTGTGTCCAAATTGTTTTGTTAGGGTAATGCTATGCTGCAAAAAATATACACGTTTAACGTTCCAGAAATAACCTGCATTGCCCAGAGTGTGCACTGTGAACGTTGCATGCGAGAGTTTATTAATGCATTTTGAATATTTACTCTTATATTTACTCTTATGCCAGTCATCTTTGAATAATTTTAAATCTAAAAGTATTCAAATCCTCTTAATCTAACCAGAAATGCTATTAAAATCTCACAAACACTCATTTGTTTCTCTGTAGGGTTATGTTAAGCCACAACAATATTTTAAACGTTTAAAAATAGCATGCATTGCCCAGATTTTGTACTGTTAACGTTATATATAGTTTATAATGCTTATAATGTGTTCAGATGTTATATGTCTAATGATCTTATGTCCCAATAATTCCATATCAATATTTGAACGCTCGGTCTAATCAGAAATGCCATTAAAACATCCCAAATACACATATGTTGCTAAATAAATACGGTTGAAATATTTATAAAATGTGCCTGGTGAGCAAAAGTGCCATCAGCTGTTTTAATCATGTTGTCTACTCAGTCAGGTAACTAGGTTTTGAGACGCAACCCCTGTGACAGGTGGTTTCTGCCTTGTCCATATTAGAGGACAACTTAAAAATAATTATATTTAAAAACAATATCAGTATAACGACACATTAAATTAATAAAGAAACATTAAATGTAATTTTATTTTTAAATATTGCTGATCTTTATCTGTCAAACAAATATACACCCTTCAGCTGCTCGGGGTGGCGTTCCTGTCCGTGGCTCTGTGGGCCTGGAGTGAGAAGGTTAGTGAAGGCCGTCTTCATGAGTGAAAGCTTCATCTCATCAAAGTAGAGACAAGTTATTAATCTCATCTGTTGTCATTTCCATCAGGGAGTTCTCTCCAACATATCCTCCATCACAGATCTGGGCGGCTTTGACCCGGTGTGGCTGTTTCTTGTGGTCGGTGGAGTGATGTTCGTCCTCGGCTTCGCAGGGTGTATCGGAGCTCTGAGAGAAAACTCCTTTCTCCTTAAGTTTGTACGTCTATTTTAAATCAATATGTTTACCAGTATATTATGTTGTGCTTTATATTATGGAAAGCATGAGTGTACAAAGTTTTAAGGCTGCTTATGTTACTGGCTGTGGTTTGGCATGAATGGCTCGAACTTGTCATGACTCTTGGCACATATCTAGTTATTTTTGTCTTAACTGCTGTGCTCGAGAAATGTTCTATACATAACACAGCTTCTGTGTTTTGCAGTGTGCAGTCAAAGTGTGATTGTGAGTGCTCTATTAATGGAGTGCGAACAAGACTGTAGTGGTTTGACTGAAATATGTAAGCAAAGACATCTAAATGGTTTAAAAACAGGACACTGTCACAAAACGCAGCCAAAACAAGAACAGCATAACTGTTTACGGCATGGTAAAAAGGAAACTGTTTCTTCCACTACAATGTTAATCCATTTGCAATACCAAAAAAGACATTATCCAAGCACATCGAATATCAAGCCACATTAGTTTTAATTTGCACCGCTCCTGGCAGAATACATTGGACATTATGGAAATGAGCTGCTGGATCAGTGATGCTTAATTTGCAAAATCCTCTTTTATTAAAGAAACACTGCACTTTTTTTGAAAATAGGCCCTTTTTACAACTCCTCTAATGTTAAATCATTGAATTTTGCATTTTTTTTTTATTCTATCAGCCAAACTCTGGGTCTCGCAGGTGAACTTTTAGCTTAGCTTAGCATAAATTTATTGATGTTGATTAGACCATTAGTATCTCACTCAAAATTTTTTTTAAAGTTTAGATAATAAAGCTTGACTCTTCTGTAGTTTCATTGTGTACTAAGAGTCTAAGACTGACAAAAAATAAAAAGTTTTCTAGGTTGATATGACCATACCTGTCAACATTGGGATGCGACAATAAGGGACATGCCCACCACAATAAGGGATCCCCCCCTTTAAAAAAAATCCCCAAATTAATAAATCTGTTAATCTGGAGCTGTTTTCTATTGTAAATAAACAGTTAAACGGTCAGTAATATGTTTTATTTGTATTATTATTTACAAGAGAAAAAATAAATGTATATATTAGCAGCAAATAATGCAAACAGTTTAGCCTATTAAATTTAATAGCTATTATAAAGAAATAGAATTAAGTTATCAAATCTCATTAATATTTTCTTACACATTCTGATTAAAGAGCAACAAATGAATCTCATTTATTTAGATTTTTCAGTTGATTATATTAACAGGTGTCACTTTAATAATGCACACATCTAACTTTATAATGAAAGCATTCGATTGCTTTCCTAATGGTTTATGCTCATTTAGGACAAAAATAGTTGTGTTTGAAAAAAGAAACAACCCATCAAGATAAACATCTTTATTTATTAGGACTTAATAAATAAAGATGTGTACAGAATCCGGTTGGGAAACGTCATCTATTTATCACTATGGAGCGCGTCAGCTGACAGCAACGCACTGCTATATGACTGTTTCAAATATTGCAAAGGAGGGGCGATGGCACCTGTAATGAAAAGGAAAGGGAATCGCATCATTTTTATATTTATTTTAAAGTGTGTTCATGCCTAAATAAAATGAAAGCTCTGAACAGACTCACATTTAGGAGCAAGGGGCAGGCCCCTGGTGTTTCGGCATATGGGTTGCGAATAGGGAGGAGGAGGTTCTTTAATGTTTATTGCCACCCTTCAGAGAAAGACAAAAAAACAAAAGAAATACGGGAAAATGCCTTTATGGCATGATAGCGGGATAGAACTGTAAAATACGGGAGAATCCCAGGAAAAACGGGAGGGTTGACGGGTATGGATATGATTAAGAAATATACTCTCATGTACAGCAGCCAAATTCCTTGATTATTAAGCCTAAAAGAGAGTATAGTTCCTAGGCGTACAGGCCTAGAAATGAGCTAATTTGACATTTTTCGCAGTATAAGTACATGATGTAACTACACAAGAGTCAAGCTTTAAATAGTGAAATTATCTAAAGTCTCTCTCTTTTTTAAAATTTTTGAGTCAGATGCTAATGGTCTAATGTGATTCAGTGATTTAAGCTAAGCTAAGCTAAAACTGCTTCTGCCAGACCTGGAGATTGACTGAATGGATTAAAACTGGTAAAACTCGAATGTTTACCCTAAAAAAGTGAAGTGTATTTAACTTTGCCATGTAACAATCACAATCTCATACTAACGCGCCCTGTTTTTTACAATCTGGCTTTTGATTCCTAACCTAAATGTTTAAAATACCAATACAATTCTTATTTCTCTGTTAATGGTACACTAAGAAAGTGTCCAGACAATTGTGAACAGAGACTGCAGGTGTGCTTTTCAATGGCTGGATATGTATCTGCGTCGAGAGGTGGGATTGACTGGCTTTGAAAGTGTGTGAACATCCTCTCACGCAGATTCTGGTGGTCTGTGTTGCTGCTTTGTGGGAATGTCAAGAACGGTGTTGCGAAAGAGCCGTACAAGAGGCCCATTTCCTCTATAGGGTAACAGAGGCTTCTTAAAACATCTGGAAACAGCTGTGATGTCACCCTGGAAGTATTCATTGTGGTCACAGTGACAAATCATCAGTCACTCCGCTTCGTATAAGACATTTTGTGTGCAAATGGAGATAAACGTTGTGAAAATATGTGACTGTTTTGAGACAGGAACTACGTCATGTCTAAAAAATGTAAATTTCTCTGTAAAAGCGCCGAGGGATTTTGGCAGGGGTAGAAACCCCAAGCCAGAGAACATTAGCTTAAACTGTTGTGTGGATTCATCACATTCTTGATTCGCTGGATATCCTCAGGGCAGAATGATGTTATCCATCATGAGTTGTGTAACCTGAACTCCTCTGTCCTCTTTCACAGTTTTCCGTTTTTCTGGGAATCATTTTTTTCCTGGAGTTGACGGCGGGAGTCTTGGCATTTGTCTTTAAGGACTGGATTAAAGACCAGCTCAAGTTCTTCATCAACAACAACATCAGAGCATACAGAGACGACATTGACCTACAGAATCTCATCGATTTCACACAAGATTATGTAAGAACGCATATAAAAATCAAATCACATAAAGGGTTTTATTTAAGGTGAAGTGTAGTCCCCATTTAATATGCATTCCTTTTATTAATAATAATAATAATAATAATAATAATAGTACACACAATTTCACTACACAGATTATTGTCAAATAAACCAAACTACTCAAACTTGGCAACATTTTGAAAGCATATACTTATTATTATTATTATTACTTTTAATCATTATTATTAAAATATTATGTAATGTAATATTATGTATGTTAAATGTATTAATATAATTTTATACAGTTGATGTGTTAATAATAATTTATGTACAGTGGGGGGAAATGAGTATTCAACATGTGACCGCTTTTCTCAGAAAACATATTTCTAAAGGTTTCGTTGACTTGAATTTTTCACCAGATGTTGATAACAACCAAAGAAATACATATATAAAGAGAAAACAAAACTAATTAGGTTACAAATTAAGTTATGTGTAATAAAATAAAATGACGCAGGAAAAAAAGTATTGAACACATGAAGAAAGGGAGGTGCAGAAAGGCAGTGAAAGCCCAGACAGTAGCTGAAATCTCTCAGTAGTTATTCAGCAACCCTGTTTTAGCAGTCCAACATATACATTACCAGGATGATGAAGATGAAACCAGGGTGGACATTTCAGCAAGACAATGATTCAAAACACAGCCAAGGAAACTATCAAATGCTTTCAGAGAAAGAAAATAAAGCTGTAGAATGGCCCAGCCAATCACCTGATATCAATCCAGTAGAAAATACAAAATAAAAATCACTTTTCATCGACTAAACCCACAGAACCATCAAGATTTGTACACACTGTTGAAGTCCTTGAAAAACTCACACCTGAGCAATGCATGCGTCTTCATTCTCCTCATGAGAGTTGTCTTTAAGCTGTCCTTTCACATGTTTAATACATTATTGTAATTAAATAAAGTAAGCTATTATTATAATAAGAACGTGAGCTGACATGACCTATTAATTTACAATTGACGAACATAAATCAATAGGTTAACAAATAATTAACGCTATTAACTACTGTGACACTATTGTAAAATGTTACTTGATTAGCAATATAGCATACGAGATTCAATCTGCTCAAATCTGAAATGGCTTTCAGCTATTAGTTGATTCACACGTGAATATTCAACATGTTTTGTTCTTGCAGTGGGAGTGTTGCGGAGCTTTCGGACCCGAAGACTGGAATTTGAACATTTACTTCAATTGTACTGACACTAATCTGAGCAGAGAGAAATGCGGGGTTCCCTTTTCCTGCTGCACCAAGGACCCCGCTGTGAGTAAACACATAAAAACACCATAAACTCGCATGCAGGACACACAAACACACATCCTCTAGTCATCTCACCACCTAGAATGTGTCATTGTCTCCTTCCAGAGGACCTGGGAACATAAACAGGAAGTGATGTAGATCCGTTGCAGACAGAGCAGAGTCATAAACAAAACAACAGCGCGCACTCAGTATATTATATTGCTCAGATTTAATGAGGAACGTTAAGTTGAAGGTTTTCCAGAGGATTAAATACAAACTTTCTGCTTTTCTCTCCTCAAAGGAGGATGTGATCAACACACAGTGTGGATATGACATTCGAGCGAAGGGTGTAAGTGTAAGTATGCTTTTGTCAAACCAATAATAAATAAATGAATAATATTCACCACCAAGTCATTCATCCACTATTCATTCTTCTAACACAACAAACTGGCCAATATTTGTCTATTTTATTAAGCTAAGGCTGTCAAGATCCAAAAGGCCACAAAAATATACATCAAGAGACATAAAATTGATTGATTGATTCATTTTCCTTCGGCTTAGTCCCTTTATTCATCAGGCATTGCCAGTGCTTAATTTTGAGGTCCCGGAACAGATCAGGGTAACAGATTCGGCATGTTACCAGAGGAGGAAGTAGTTGTCGCAGAAGTAAGTGAAGTGAGTTGGGGGTGCGTGTCAGGAGGGGGAACTGTTAAATGAGGTGTTGGATCAGATTTCAGAGGTGCTGGATCCAGCTTGTTCTGGCACAAATTAAGCCCTGGGCAGCGCCACAGCGGAATGAACCGCCAACTTGTCCAGCATATGTTTTACACAGTGGATGCCCTTCCAGCTGCAACTCAGTACTTTGAAACATTCATACATACTCATTCACACACACACTACAGCCATTTTCATTCATTCATTCATTTTCTTGTCGGCTTACTCCCTTTATTAATCTGGGGTCTCCACAGCGGAATCAACCGCCAACTTATCCAGCATATTTTTTACGCAGCGGATGCCCTTCCAGCCACAACCCATCTCTGGGAAACATCCATACACACACATTCCCACTCATACACTACAGACAATTTAGCCTACCCAGTTCACCTATACCACATGTCTGTGGACTTGTGGGGGAAACCGGAGCACCCGGAGGAAACCCACGCAACCACGGGGAGAACATGCAAACTCCACACAGAAATGCCAACTGACCCAGCAGGGGCTCGAACCAGCAACCTTCTTGCCGTGAGGCGAACGTGCTACTCACTATGCCACCGTGGCGCCTACAGCCATTTTAGTTTATTCAATTGACCTATACTGCTTGTCTTTGGACTTGTGGGGGAAACCGGAGCACCCAGAGGAAACCCACGTGAAGAACATGCAAACTCAACACAGAAATGCCAACTGGCCCAGCCGGGACACGAACCAGCGACCTTCTTGCTGTGAGGTGACAATGCTAACCACTGAGCCACCATGATGTCCCAAAATTGACACTGTACTTTTTATTGTACCATTACCCCATGTCAAGTTAAAAGATCTTTATCTTTCACATAGAGCGCAGCTCATTACTTTCAGTTTCATAGCAATGGACCAATTAGAAGAGCTCTGAGGCTAGTTGCTAGTTTATGTTTACAGGCGCTTAGTGGCTGTGTCCAGATACCTTCGTGCTTTATGATGGGCTGTTTTTCAAACCATTGTGTCTCACATTTTTAGGAACAAAAACGCGTCCAGTGTGAATGAGCCCTAAGGAAGTAGTTAGATTCAAAGGACCTGTTTGAGGACAAATGTGTTGCATACCTGTCAAAAACAGCATCTGATTATCCCTGTGGAACGCGGCAGCTGACAGATGCACCGCTACATGGACTGACTGTTTTGAAGATTGCATAGGAGGGGCGACGGTGCCTGTAATGGAAAAGAAGGGAATCTTTATATAATATAAGTTTTTATATTTATTTCAAAGTGTTTTCATGCTTGAATAAAACAAAAGCACAGAACAGATTTACATTTAAGGGCAAGGGGTGTCGCCTGGTGGTTTGGTGGTATGGGTTGCATATAGGGTGGATCGGCTCTTCACGGAAATACAGGAAAATACCTTTACGATAGTGGGATAGATCTGTAAAATACAGGAGAATACCGGGAAAAATGGGAGGGTTGACAGGTATGATGTGTTGGTACCACCAACATGCGATCGTTGTCAAACCTCTCTCACCATAAAACACATTATATTAGAATGTGAAATTTTTATTCGTCTAGACAATCTTTTGATATTCGGAGCACTTTGATGGATCCTTTTAAAGATGTATCACCAGGATTTTTTTTTTAATCTAACTGAAAAATCATATCTAAAGATTTTAGTGAAAAGCTTTGTCAGTCATTTTTATTTATTTATTAATAAATAATTAATTATAATGATTTATTTGTATAATTTCTTCGTTGTTATTCTATAATATGTTATATTACAAAATATATTGATTGATTACATAATATATTGTTATATCTTTATTGATCATGTCATAAAATAGCCATGAGTTTCTGATGGGGCAATAAATAAACAAACTTGAACTGAAAAATACCTTGAAATACAATTCTGAGCAGTGTCTTACAGGTGTTGTAACTATAGTAAAATCGTAATAATTGACTCTGGTCTATTGATTTATTAGATTCAGGCCACATTTATTATTTTAATAATTCAATCATTCATTACTAAAGAACACATCTATGCATGGTTCATAGAAAGTTTTACTGAATTATTGTGCATGTATTTAAATGATCTTTTGGCTAATGTGTATTTTTATGTGTGAAGGACATCGAACACAAGACGTTTATACACACGAAAGGCTGTGTGCCGCAGTTCGAGAAATGGCTACAGGAGAATCTAACCGTAGTTGCCGGAATCTTCATAGGAATTGCACTTTTGCAGGTGAATAAAGAGTGACAGTCACAGAAATACACACACGTTTACGTGCATGTTACTTTAGTTTATGTCTCACGGGAAACAGCTGTCATATATGAAGTGAATGGGTCAATTATTTTCATGACGTTCACAGAATAATCA
>CAIGQQ010038154.1:12657508-12696933 GCA_903798035.1 Danio albolineatus
GCTCTACAATAGTTTTTAACAGCTCTAGAGTGTTTTTAACAGCAGATCAGGCTCTAAACTATTTTTTTTAAACAGCAGATGATGCCCTAGATTAGTTTTTAACAGCAGATGGCACTCTAGACAAGTTTTTAACCACAGATACCGCTCTAAACTTGTTTTTTGAACAACAGATGGCACTCTAGACTAGTTTTAAACATCAGATCAGACTCTAAACTAGTTTTTTAACAGCAGATGGCGCTCTAGACTAGTTTTTTAAAAAGAAGATTGGGTTCCAGACTAGTTTTCAACAGCAGATGGTGCACTAGACAGGTTTTTTAAACAGCAGAGGGGGCTCCACAGTAGTTTTTAACAATAGATGGTGCTCTAGACAAGTTTTAAACAGCAGATGGCGCTCTACATACGTTTTTAAACAGCAGATGGTGCTCTAGACAAGTTTTAAATAGCAGATGGCGCTCTACATAAGTTTTTTTTAACAGCAGATGGTGCTCTAGACAAGTTTTTAAACAGCAGATGGCGCTCTTGGTTGCTCTCGGATGCGCACTTCAGAATCCTGCCGGTAGTAGTAGGTCATCTGGCTACTTCTTGCATATTGTTTTTTGAAATATTATGAATTCAGACGTTCCACTCGGCTCGCATACTGTTTATAATGTACTATATACTATGGACGTATGTGATTTTGGATGCAGCCTAGTTTTTTAACAGCAGATGGCACTCTAGAAACAACAATAGAAAGGCAATCTAGGTTAGTTTTAACAATAGAAAGGCTCTCTATGCTTTACAAACAGCCATACTCTGCTTGCATTAACTTCAATATAAATATCACCTGAACCTAAAATAATTATTAATGAATTTAAGAAAGCATAATTAAACTAAAAACCAATAAAAACTGGCATACAGAACCGGCTCCTCTCAAAAACTACCACAGATTCTATTCAGGACAGGATAGAGCTGCATTTTAAAAAGATCAGATTCCATGCTTTTTATCCTGACCAAAACACAAGTCGAGTCAAATTTGGGCCACATTTTTCTGCAGTTTGATCAGCTTTAGAGCATTAGGCCATTTAATTAAACCCATCTGTGTAGATTGACAGCAAAAATATGTTCAGCTCAACGCAGAGAGAAATCTGATCTTATTCTGTCAGTTTGATGCTAATGTGCAGGTAGAGATTGTCTCATCTTGCTAACATTGCTATTTCTCTCTCTTTTCCATCCTCCAGTTTGTTCACCTGAAGCCATTCTGCAGACAGAGCCTCCATCTCTCTGTCACTCAGCAACAGGGTTGGCACATTGTCATCACAGTATCCTAGCAACCAGAGAGAGATTCTATTCACGCACAACGCCTTTATTACAGCGTACGGCAACATCTTTGCGTTTCCATGATAATGGTGTCCAGTGGTAGATTTGTTTTTGATCCTTGTTCACACAAACTAAATCCAACCAGTGTTAGCATACGGAGTCTACGTACAACTCGTTTCTGTGCTTATAACACAAAACTGACCACTTGCATTATGTCTGTTCTTTAAGTGCCCCTATTATGCTATCATTAAAGGTTGCTAACTTCAAATATGTTTACATTCATCCAATTTTTAATAGAATCTTCATTGCAGCAGTAACTATTTTCTTAAAGCGAACATGTATAACTGTTCATTCAAAGGTGCGGTCTCTCTAAACCCCTCCTCTCTGAGTGCCTGCTCTGCTTATTGCTCAGATGACCCAGTCTGTGATTGCTCTGCCGCCTACAGCACATGTCACCATATCTGAATGTTTAGCTACAGTGGTTTTCTCAGCACGTCTAAAACAATGAACAGTAAACATTTAAAACTGGAACTCATTCGTTGTAATTGCATACAAAGTGGATTTGTTTTCACAGTGCAAAAATAGCATCTTCCCAACATGTCAGCTACATTAACCAAACGCTTCCAGGCCTGTGCTACAACTACAGTGGTTAAAGGTCAAAGAAGGCATTGTTTGCGAGCAGCTAATGAAAACTATAGGCTGACGTTAAGCAAATTTGTTACCAACCGATGTTTGTGTGGGAAGTATAGCTGGAATTACTGACAAATCCTTTCGGGAAGTTCAGAATAAGTTTTACATTGGAACTGCATATATCATGCCCTTTCCTTTTTTTCCATCTGATTTTATATATATTTGTAGTATTATTTACTCCAAAATTTATTAATTGGCTTTTTGTTTAAACATTAAAACAACAGAACTCAAACAAACCAATAAATGTGTATATATATGAGCAATATCACATGAGTAGCAGTGCAATATGGCTGTATATCAGCCCTGGTGGGAGGCAAGCGTTGGCTTGAAGCCGCAGGCCGAGTGCCTTATAGTCCCACCTACCAGTGACGGTATACAACCATATCACACTGCTACGAGTGTGATATTGCTTTTATACAACAGTTCGACGACATAATTATGTATATAAAAAAGAAAATCAAACGCGGAGAGTCTAAAAAACCCTTTGTATGAAGAACTGCAGCTGACGTCAGAACAGAATAAACCGTTGTTCATTGACCAAAGTGACTTTAGAACTAGTATTTGAATGATTCTCTAGAGCACAGTTCGTGGAGAGCTGCACAGTTCAGCTTTAAGCCTAAATAAACACACCTGATCAGACTAATTAAGTCCTTCAGGCTTGTTTAAAACCTACAGGTAAGTGTGTTAAAGCAAGGTAGGAACTAAACTGTGCAGAGCTGAGGCCCTCCAGGAACTGGATTTGACACCTGTGCTATAGAGTAATGTCTTAAGTGATGACAAAACCGGTGATTTTGCTCACATTTTAAGATTATAAGGCTGAACACCATGAAATGCCATCAGTCTACAGAGATTTCCCAGTATTTCTCTGTTGTAATCAGGAGATCACAATAATTAACCCCAAAAAACCAAAGCAAAGCAAACACTAGCAGATTACTATGCACTACAAAAAATTAAAGAGAGATCAACTTCTGTCACTTACCTGTTCTGTAATGAATTGTTCAGCTGTAGTTTGAAACGTGCACTGAGAAAATGCTGTTTTTCTCCCCTAAGGACTTATTATGCAGTCTCTGTTGCTATCTTGTGGTGAAACATCAACCGTCTTTGCTCTGCTTAGTATGACCAGCTGGCTGCCGACTCGCTGAATCTGCAAAATTATGAATATTTAAATTGGGCACTGTCCTTATAAATAAACTGCAGTTGCAATAGCTACGTTCTTAAAAAAGCCTCAAAAAAACATTATGTTGTCCAACCGTTGCAATATTTGTCAAGCTGTAGTGAGCTATCAGCCAATCATATTCAAGAACCAGACAGAACTGTTGTATAAATATATATAATTAAGGCTTCCATGTTTTATATTGTCTTATAATTTAATTAACCAGGGTTGTTAATTGTTCTGATGGACTACAAGATATCTGGACATTGTTACTGACATTTAAAAAAGGGTTTGACAGCTCAAGTATCCCAAAATGTTGCACCCTTTGGTCATTTTATATTCATTAATAAAGCTGTATCATACACTACATGAAATGTAATATAGAAAAAGCATAATAGGGGCACTTTAACTGTTGTTCTATGTACATGCATCAGATGAACATTTGATACAATGAGCATTGCATTTTTAAGCTAAAATTAGTGCAAACATTTGTAGAAATCTGCTTTCAGATGTATGAGTCACACTTCAATTGGGCAGAAGATGCATTTATGGAATCATCTGAAGTGTTTCCATGTTTGTTGGCAAAAAAAAAAAAAGTTGAGTATTTGTAGGTTATTATAGTAGACTTGAATGAATCGGTGCACTTTTTTCCCCCCTCACATGTTCTGCACTGTTTGTGAAGACAAATAATGTAATTGTGCAGAATGGATAAACATGAGAAAATGTATTCGTCAGTGCTAAGAGTACTATAGTTCAGTTGATAGCTAAAAACATGATGACATTAGGCAAAAATGTATTATTCTGGGGGATGTGTAGAATTTTGTGAATGACTAGCATTCTGTGGATCTCTGCAATTCTGCGGGTGTAGATTCTGTATTGTTCGCCTGCAGATTGTTCTAAATGAAGAGTTAACGCGTGTTTGAATCGCATTGTGACTCACAAATGTACATAATTCATCGAGACCTATTTATTTTCTTCACGTTCTCAGATTGTGTGTGAGTGTGTGTATATTACCTGTTTAATGGATTTTCTAAAACACAGTCGCTTTTGAAATGAAAGGGAAATTCTGCATGCTTAATGGAGTAACACAACATTTTCCCAGTGTGTTCAGCAATATGAAGATATTTTTGTGAATCGCTATGTTTATCTGTACTGGATTGCGAAATGATGGCCTGTGTTAGTAACAGTGTGACCAGAATGTTTTAAAAACATTAGCACTGGTAACGAGACTGTTTTTGTGATTCTGGTGAGGCTTGAACTGACCAAACTGGGTATATGGGTGAATCTCATCCATTTCAAGTCATGTTTCACCCCGCAAAAAAAGTGAAAAATAAAATAAATTCTAGTTGTTGTTTTTTTTTTTTTGTACGATCTTATTGTATTTGAACTTTTAAAGTTCATTTGAAATCAAAATTTACAATGTTTATTTTGCCAGCGCACATTGTTATTGTTTAGGTGAATTACTAATCCGTGCAAATTAATTTGCTGAAAAAAAAAAAGAGTTTTGGTAATCTTTAATCAAGTCTGACTATCTTCCTTTGTGTTTGGATTTGTGGTAATTCTCTTTTGACGTCAGTTTGACTCTTCAGCCACAATATTCCTAACCGTTAGTTTGCTAAGAGGGAATAATGCGCAAAAAAAGAAAGCCCCACCCCTACTCAATGTTCAGTATCAGTTAGAAGTACATCAACACATTCAAAGTTTCAGTGATTTGTTCACACACACATTAAGAACTTTTTCAGTTCTATTTGTCAGTATTGTAATGCAAACTTGTACAGTTTTATTAATATTTCATAAATTTAAAGTACTTATTATATATAGTAATAATTATATTGGGCTATGTGCTGTTCTCTTTACATTTTATAACTAGTGAAATGTATAATTTTCAGTACAGCGAGAATCATTGAGATTAAAGTCCACATGAACCGGAAGCTGCGACTGTTTTTTTTTTTTTTTCTTTCCCGTATTGTGACGTGCTTCCTAGAGAAGTGGAATATTATCTCTGGCAATTCATCCAGAGAGATTGTGAAAATGGTTTGGGGAGAGTTATTACATCCTAACAGACACCTCCTCCTCACCATTTCTGTTTGTAGTCAAAATTGACAGTTGGAGGAGGGGTGTGGTTAAGTATTTTAGCCACGCTCAATACCTCAGATGTAATTTGAAAATGGCTGCGCCTGAAATTGCCAACTACTCAGTAGGTACTGCATTTGAATTTAAATGTACTACTCAACCATTTGAAAAGTACGTTCTCTACAGTATGTGAGTAGTATTAATTGAACTAGGTTGTACTACATCCGCCATTTTGTCATCATCAGGTGACCTAGCCGTGTCAATTGTGTCGCTTAACTCCCATTCATGAATTCTCTCGTGGTGCATCATCGCATTGCATCCATCAAATACGCACTTCAGAATCTCACAGGAAATACTAGGTACAACTTTTTGCATACGGTTTTTCGTATTCAATAAATTCAGACATACTGCTCGGCTCGCGTACTGTTTTTAACGTATATACAGTAGTATGGAAGTATGTGATTTCAGACGCAGCCATTGTAACTTAAAACAAACAGGAAGTGCATTTTCAGATTTCAATTAAAGATTATAAGGGAATTTTTTTTTTCTTAATGACATGCACAGATGAATCGTTCACCATAAAACTAGCAATGTGAGCTAACAAAGTCATGTAATTAGTTTTGATTTAATTTGAACTTGAAGATCAATTACAAGAAATAAAATAAAATTGTACATCTTGATGGTACAAAGTGAGCTTTGATTTCTGACCTTCAATGCAAGCAGATTTGGATTTGGCATTCATATAAATGGGGTGAATTACATTTGAGAGATGTTGTTATGAGATTCACCTGTATATATATATCAGGGGCGCCGCTAGCAATTTTGGGCCCCATGAAAAAAGATGCGGATGGGCCCCCTACTACCAAGCTGTCCAAACTCTTTGTCTGCAATGTAGTTATACTGACGTATGCATTTTATTATTGAGTTTGTCCACTGCTCATCATCGGTATTTAGTTAGAGAAAGGCCATGACTGTAGCTAGCAGATGATTTATTGTTCAAATGTAAATGTAGTGCAAAAAAAGGAACAGTAATCAAATATACACTGAAAATTTTACATTTCTAAACACACAAAACACCAGTGTGTCACTATTTTAATAACCGTACGGCAATAGTGTCGAATAGTGTGTAAGAATGGCGTAGAATAGAGCGCAAGTATGCGGTTTGAGACGCAGCTGATGTTAACCTCAAGGACATCTGCTTTGACAGTTTACCTGACGATCGGACGCAACAAAGCTTCAACTCTCTTCCCGCTACTGGCGGACTGAACTTGTTTTACTTGTAATTCAGAGATACATTCGTCATTTATATTACATTACAGTACTGTTATTAATTATAAAGCAGATCTCTGTGGGCCCCTAAAGTGCATGGGCCCTTAGAATCGTCCTAACTTTCCCCCCCTCAGCGGCGCCCCTGATATATATGATATTGATGAAACGTTTCTGAAATCAGAGTGCCAGGAAGATGACGAGAATGTTTTACTTTGATTGTGAGATGGCCTGTTGATGGCTTTTGTGACTTTTGTAAAAGCAGGGTTTGTGAGATTTATTTGAAACACCAGCTCATTTGATGAATCCACGTGTTTGTGATAATGCCTCACTGTACACTTTCACGATGTGTGTAATTCTTAATATGTAAAGATCATGTTCGTTTTGAGTTTATTCAAGATTTTGGACGGCCTTTCTGAAAGGTTAAGTCCAAAGAGTTTCAAAAGACTGCATTTGAACTGATTTTCAGGGTGGGTTGCAGTATGTGCACATGCAGTGTAACTGTACAGCAGAATTTTTTGTATTATGTCTAAAATAATCTCACTTTTGGTTAGCAGTTATAATTTAGTATAAAATATAACCCAGTGTGGGGCTTAAAAATAACTTCAGCTTTTGGTAGACTTTTGACTGAAAAATTAAAGATGTTAATGAAGATGTTGGATTTTCTCAAAAATAAAAAGCTAATGAGATGTTATGTGGTAATATTGACATTTAAAAATTGAAACAGTGTTGCAGCTTGTACACATAATCATCTTTTTATTACTAAAGAGCGTTGTTCTGAGTAAATATAATGGCATACTTGAATGGCTTTAATTGAAGAAAATGTGTTTAAACTTGTCTTATGTTTGGACAGAACTCTGTTATGTTTTTATTTATAATTTTTTCCATGTTTCTATGTAATTTCTCATTTTACATTATGTTATTTAACAGATAACTGATGTAATAAACCATTTATATTGTTTCCCATTATGGTGGTATTGGAAACAATACGTTTTGTATGTTTTTATGTGTGGCAAGCCTGTGTGTGAATCTTTGGTAAATTCAACTTAATAACATTCAAGTGTTGTTAAATTTCTCTCAACTTAATTATCATCAACCTGCTATATAGAATGCTTACATGCCAGTTTATGAAACTATTTACAGCCCATAAAGCTGTTTTGCTCAAGATACCTTAAAAGGCATTTATTTTACCCCTTTTTTTAAGATATACCTTTCTGAATCTGGGACATTTGAGCTGTTAGGACATTGTAGCTGTTTTTGTTGCCTGTGCCTTTAATACAAGGTAATTCATACGTGCGTTTTAAAGGGACAGTTCGCCCCAAATGTGAAGATTTGCTACCTATTTGCTCTCCCTCAAGTGGTTCCGAACCTCTTTCTTCAAAAAAGTAGGAGAAACAAATACTAGGAAAGTCAGCGGTTACATGTTTTCAGCTTTCTTCAAAATATCTTTTGTGTTCAAAAAAATGAAAGGAAGTCAAATGGGTTTGTGACAAGAGAAGGGTACGTAAATCATGACAAGAGTTTTAATTTTTGGGTGAACTATCCCTTTAAAAGACCTCTCAAAGACCAACACTGGTGTCCACATTGGAATGCAGATAAACTGAATATATAAGTATACATTTTAAATCTGTCCACTAATGTTTATAATATTGAAATAAATACAAAAACACGATCGATGTTAGCAGACTAACATTTCCTTAAAATCCAGCTCTAAAACCCCGACAAAAAAAATAGCAAACCTTCATTTTCTTTTCTACTTAGTCCCTCACTCTCATTCACTACGGACAGATTAGCCAACCCAATTCACCTATAGCCAGGGCCGGATTAACCAATGGGCATTATGGGCACAGGCTCAGGGGCCCGTGCACACCTGGGGCCCCTGCAAAGGGGGAAAAAATGCAGATTTTGGAGTGTTTATTTTGTGCAAAATAAATTTTGTCTTTATAGACTAGAAATAAATGTACTGTATATCATTTATTAAAAAAAATGTGGGCAATACATTATAGAATAATTTTATTCTAAAAAATATTAATCTTATTTTTTAATTCAACTATAGGGGTGCAGCCAGGTAGGGGGCCCTACAAGATGTGCCCAGGAGCCTCTGAATTCTTAATCCGGGCCTGCCTATAGCGCATGTCTTTGAGGAAGAAACTGGAGCACCCGGAGGAAACCCACACGAACACGGGGAGAACATGCAGACTCCACACAGAAATGACAACTGACCCAGCTGAGGCTCGAACCAACGACCTTCTTTCTGTGAGGCGATCTTGCATCTAACTGCACCACAGCAATACACAATAATAAGAATAAACAAATAATACATCTTTTATGCTGTTAGAAATCTAGGATTACAGAAAGTGACAGGTTTGACAGCCATCTCATACATAACTGACACTCATAACTGATTAAGGAGATGGCCAATCAAAATAAAGTAGGCGGAGTTTACGGGTCACAGAGCGCGAAAAGAAAAGGTGAGTAGAAACATATGGGATGAATTTAGTATCAATATTATTTGCAAATGCACGTGCAGTCATCCACGTGCGCTATTAATGTTGTATATGCAATTATACATCCACAAACGAATAACTTTCCACCTGAGTCTGTGAATGTAAGATTTGCACAAACAAAAACATATTCACGAAAACAAATATTATGTTTTGCATTCATACATCTTAATTTACATGCGTGAAAAGGAAGTTTTGCATTTGCGGATCAGGTGGTGCGCGTGTGTGAATTGATTTTTTGTTTGGATCTATACTGCCGGCTTCGTTTGAATTTTGAGACTAATTTCACGCAGTTTGTCGGCAAATCCACGCGCGCGCAACTCTTGATCTGCGCGCAATTCTTGATCCACGCACAAATGTACTTATGCAGTTTAACCAGTGACCCCTAGATGGCAATCTCACCATTACAGAGCAGGCCAAGTCCACAGTTTTTATAATGTTTTATAACCTAACGACCTGTAAAAGCCAGCGAAGTTACAAAAATGGATATCACGATGCATCAGCTGGATGAATGGCTGTATATGGGTATTCTGACACTCTATGCCTGTGTAAGGTCATCATTAAACCACTAGAAAGTCAAATCTCCTTTCAGGAGCACATTATAACAATCAGTATAGGTTTAAATGGTGACGTCCTATGCTTCCATTTTTTGGGTTTATGATTGATAGAAAATTTTAAAGAAAGGTTATAAATACTTAACCCCAAGGGAATATTTCTGTCCTTACCGAAACATGTAGGAAAAAGGCTTTATTTGTATCTTTCTTATTTTAATAAATGCATGCAAACACACTGTGTTGTCTTATTCTGGCAAAAACTTTCAGGGGTGGGCAAACTACATTGAAGTGTATTGTATTGAAGTGCAGCATGTATATGAAGAGTTTATATGCAAAAACAGATATTATGTTTTATGTTGTGTATTGAAGAGTACACACAAGTACATTAAAAAGCATGATTTATGGAAATGACTGAAACTGGAAATTTTTGTAGTTTTCAGAAATCATGTTTTTACATTAAAGAAGATTTTGAAGATTAACTGAGGAATCATTTGCAAAAAAAACAAGATTTATTTAAAAAAATATGTGAACAAATAATGAAAATAACCTCTTCATATATCACCCTTTTAAAATATGAGACTGTTAAGAGATGGGGCAATTACAATGCTGGAAACACAATGAAGATATACTGTTTCAACTCATTATCTGCATTAGATGGTTTTTGTAGGGATTAAAGAGAACGTCTTCAAGACGGGACTTTCTGTATGAAATTTGTACAAAATGTATACTAAAATCAAAGAGCAACAAATATTTGTACAGGAGTAGAGGTGAATGAGGTGGCAGAGAAGCTGACTTTAACTTCCTCAGAGAAACGCTGTTGCTGTTTACTTCACTATTATTTATTGAATATGCCTATTGATAGAAGGTTAGTGAAGAAATGTTATACCACCATGTAAAAGTATTTTGTAATATTTTAAAAATACAAAATACAGTCTTTTATTGTCATACATGTTGTGGCTGCTGTATTCTGCAGTTTATTTTGATACACATAAAAAATTAAGGTATTTGGTATTTTATTTTAAAATACACTTCAATGTAGTTTGCCTACCCCTGAAAGTTTTTGCCAGAATAAGACAACACAGTGTGTTTGCATGCATTTATTAAAATAAGAAAGATACAAATAAAGCCTTTTTCCTACATGTTTCGGTAAGGACAGAAATATTCCCTTGGGGTTAAGTATTTATAACCTTTCTTTAAAATTTTCTATCAATCATAAACCCAAAAAATGGAAGCATAGGACGTCACCATTTAAACCTATACTGATTGTTATAATGTGCTCCTGAAAGGAGATTTGACTTTCTAGTGGTTTAATGATGACCTTACACAGGCATAGAGTGTCAGAATACCCATATACAGCCATTCATCCAGCTGATGCACCGTGATATCCATTTTTGTAACTTCGCTGGCTTTTACAGGTCGTTAGGTTATAAAACATTATAAAAACTGTGGACTTGGCCTGCTCTGTAATGGTGAGATTGCCATCTAGGGGTCACTGGTTAAACTGCATAAGTACATTTGTGCGTGGATCAAGAATTGCGCGCAGATCAAGAGTTGCGCGCGCGTGGATTTGCCGACAAACTGCGTGAAATTAGTCTCAAAATTCAAACGAAGCTGGCAGTATAGATCCAAACAAAAAATCAATTCACACACGCGCACCACCTGATCCGCAAATGCAAAACTTCCTTTTCACGCATGTAAATTAAGATGTATGAATGCAAAACATAATATTTGTTTTCGTGAACATGTTTTTGTTTGTGCAAATCTTACATTTACAGACTCAGGTGGAAAGTTATTCGTTTGTGCATGTATAATTGCATATACAACATTAATAGCGCACGTGGATGACTGCACGTGCATTTGCAAATAATATTGATACTAAATTCATCCCATAGAAACATGTCAGTTGTTTTTACGATAGAAATGATAAACTATATTAATAAACTGTATTAACCAGTAATGTGAACTAACGTTATACAATCATTTTCTTCTTATTTCGTCCTTCTGAATCGAAAATGAATAGAAGAATCCAACGTTTTACTATTTCGGTATCAAATAAGAAAGGTATTCTCTACAAAGTAGGACTAACGTTAACGTTAAATACTAGTCTAATACTTCCCAGCTACAATTACACATGATATTTCCTCCTTTTTTTAGTTTTATTTCGTCAAACAATACAAATTAGTCGTAATTTCAGGCAAAGTTTCAATATAAAATGCTGGTTTATGCGTTTAGCACAAGATATAACAGCTTGTTGTGTACATTATGCGGTTTCGAGTTTGAACGTTAGATGGCGCTAGAGACATGAAAGATACTCAATGTGCCAAATAGTATCTGTCCTCTGAGTCTGAAGCTCACAAAATCCGGGTTTAATTTGTGTGAACACTTTATATAAATTAATATTCACAAGCTGTACAACCTTGCCAACACGCATGAGCTACTTAGTAGTGCTTCTGCAACACAATCGACACAGATTAATCTTTGCCTCAGTCTTCACGGCTCATGGGAAATACTGTTAATTGTACAAAGCATAGACTTTATCTACATTAAACACTATTTCACAGACTACCTGATAGTGAAATGAATCTTTGAAATGCCTCCTTAGACATTAAATAATGAATATGAAGCGTAAATGTAACATCACTGCTGTATAACACACACAAGCAGGTACTTAACTAAATTTCAGCGGTTTGTCCACCCCGAGACCTTGCTGGGAATGAAACCGCGATCTCTGAATCACCTTAAGTGCACTTGCTTATACAAGCCTCCTCCTTCCTTTTGAAAGCAGCATTGGTAATCTGAGCAGATTAGGATCTGCTGTGTCTTCTTAATCCCACCACGATTAAAATAGGATTAGAAGTCATCTCCTGGCCTCGGTATCACAGTAACTGCTCAGTGGGACTGGTGCTCTCTGTCTTTCTGTCCCTTAGACCAAAGGTACAGCAGTAGGGGTCACTGTGTTTTGAACTCTGATCATGTCATTGTCCAGGCAGCAATATGGCATTGGTCGCACTAACAAACTCTATATTCATTCATTTTCCTACAGCTTAGTCTCTTTTTCATGATTTTCCACAGTGGAATGAACCACCAACTGTTACATCATATGTTTTACGCAGCAGATTTCCTTCCAGCTGCAAACCAGTATTGGGAAACACCCATACACCCTCATACACTACGACCAGTTTAGTTTACCCAATTCACTTATAGAAGCACCGTGTTTTCCCCACACCGGGTGAACATGCAAAGTCAATGCCATCTGGCCCAGCTGGGACTTGTACCTGCGACCTTGTGAGCTGTGAGGCAATAGTGCTAACCCATGCACTGAGCCCATACTTTATAGACAAATACATAAAATGTATGGCTGTACCTGAACAGCATAAAAGCGGGTTTGAAATGAAAGGGTTAGTTCACCCAGAAATTAAAATTATGCTATTAATTACTCACCCTCATGTTGTTCCAATCCACTGGGACATTTGTTCATCTTAGATCAAATTGGAGACCACCCTCATCCTCAACACACAGCAACAATCCCAGCTTGTTCAAAAAAAATTACTAAATAGACCATATAGAAGTTCAACTAAAATATTCTCAAGCTACGAAATCCTTTTGTGTGCATGTAAAACAAAAATTATGACTTTATTCAACAATTTCTTATCCTTACTGTCAATATACTGTAGGGTACGCCTGTGCTTTTTTTAAAACAGATGAAGTCGCACGCAGGGTATACATCAGTGCAGTTCTCATTAATGCTCACACTGACACTGAGGAGAAGAACCTCTTGAATAAGGTTGTTATTTCTGTTATATGTACGCATGGATTCTTGCACAGACCAATTGTTTTGCTTCATAAGATCTCAGTGTCCTCAGGATCCTTGGGGATTGATTTTGAATTGTTTGTTTATTTTCATTTCAAAAAGGGCTTGGAATTGACTGGCATTCATTCATTAATTTCCCTTTTGCTTAGTCCCTTTATTAATCAGGGTTCGCCACAGTGGATTGAACCACTAACTCATCCAGCATATGTTTTACACAGCGGATGCCCTTCCAGCTGCATCCCAGTACTGGGAAACATCCATACACACTCATTCACACACATACACTAAAGCCAATTTAGTTTCTCCAATTCACCTATACCGCATGTCTTTGGACTGTGGGGGAAATCGGAGCACCCGGAGGAAACCCCCACGAACACAGGGAGAAGATGCAAACTCCACACAGAAATGCCAACTGACCCAGCTGAGGCTCGAACCAGTGAGTGGTTGTTGTGAGACAACAGTGCTAACCACTGAGCCTCTGTGTTGCCTTAACTTGCATTATACTGTACAAATCACAAGGATGAAGATATAGCTAAAGATCTTCTGCTGAAGAAAATAAGCCTTCATCTACATAAGTCTACCCACATCTTCAGTTGGCTGAGAGTGAGTAAATTAATTGTAATCTTTAATTTCGGGTGAACTATCCTTTTAAGTTTGTTAATTTTTACCTTGTAAATGTTCTGTTGCACATTTGTTTATTGCATTATGTTATGTATATAACTAGCTCTGTATAAATATTGGTTTCCGATGAAAAAAAAAACACACTGTCAAGTGAGAGTTACATCAAGTTTATAAAAAACTTCTATTCAATAACAATTTTAAATAATATATTTAAGTAGCAATCCACTTTTTTTTGGAAACAGGCTAATTTTACCACGGCTGCAGAGAAGCAACATTACACAGAACCTCATAATAGTTTGAGGGCTGAGGTAAAGATGTCTCCATGGTTGCAAGTAGGGCTGTGCAATTAATCTCAATCGCAAAATAAATCGCAATTTAGGCACATGCAATTTTAAAATCGCGTAAGGCTGCAGTTTTATCTGTTAGTTAGTCATTTAGATTTTTGTTCACGTTCTTGTGCGCATGATTTTAATATGTTAACCAATCAGAGCTGACGCAGCACACCGGGCAATTACAGCTAAGATGAGTGGGAGAAAGATGTTAACCAATCAGAGCTCACTCTGCTCATGACGAAGTTGAGCCGGAGAACCGAATATGTGCTTTTGATTTGCGTTAGTTTTTATTTATTGTTATGGCTGCAATTGAGGTTAGTTCATATTTATTTTTTCATGTTGTTTGATTTTAAGACAATCTATTACGTTTTGTTTTTTAAGTAGTTAGTGCTGCTGTGTACAGTATGTTTTAAACAAGAGTTGAGGTTAGTTAATCTTAATTTATTTTATGTTGTCTGTTTTAAAGACAATTTTACTACAGTTTTAATTATTAAACTTAATACTATGTTATTTCATTGTGAAATGTTTTGTTATGCACTTCTTTTGCACTGAATACATTTAGAATGTATGTAGCTTGTTGGAAAAAGCAAAAACAGTTGCCAAAATCGCAAATAAAATCGCAATCACAATATTCGTTCCAAAAATTGCAATATGAATTTGTTGTCCATATGGCACAGCCCTAGTTGCAAGACACACTTCCTGTGTAGTGGGGGTCGTGTTAGTTATATTGACAGAAGTTAGCTGATTTTCAGGGATTGTGTAATATCATTGCGCCTGCTGCAGCCATGGCAGCAACATTTCTTGATTATTACGCTGGAATGAGTATAATTCCAAGCCATATCAGCCTAGAAAATAGCAACACTTCATTTTCCGTTCATCTTAGTACACAACATAACTACAGAAGAGTCAAGCTTTATATATCGAAACATTTTTGATTTTCAAAATTATCGAAACATTTTTGATCGAGATGCTAATGGTCTAATCCGATTCAATTATGTATGCTAAGCTAAGCTAAGCTAAAAGTGCTTAAATGCGAGTTGTAAATTAAGCTCATGTTTTCAGAAAAGTTTAGTGTTCCTCTAACATTTTAAATGCATATACCATGCCATCCCACAATGCCTAAAACCATAACAGGCGTCAAGTGTGGCTCAGTATAACCGCAGTGTTTTTACAGTGTCGTTTGTTTCTCGTGAGGAGCGTGAGGAGGATGTTTCACCCTGCAGAACACAAGTAGCCTCAGGTCAGATGTATTTGCACCCTCTACATGATTTTCCACAGAACGGCAAGGACCAGACTCCTGGCCCATTTCCTGGAAGATTGTGTGCTTGATTGGAGGTGGAATTAGTCAATAGTTAAGCTGAAATGTCCTCTATGCAGTGCAGGGTCAGGTTCAGATGCATCCAGCATGCTGCGCTCATATGCTATTTAAAGCTGAGAGAAAGCTTTGGCCTTACAGGACTAATCTCCTCCTCACAAAGATGCATTAATCTATGGCTTCAATCTATGGGGCTGGATGGGTGTAAGAGTGGGATGGGTTACAGCTGTCTCGGGACCCTGCGGCGGATCTTGGCCTAGCGTGAGGGGCTCGCTGACATGCATCTGTCTGAGAACAGGCACTTGAGAAAGACTCTGAAAGTTTATCTGGGAGGGAGGGATGGATGGGAAGCGTGTGGAGATTGCATAATATTCTTAAGAGAGCGGTTAGAGGTAATCTTAACCTTACAACACTGGGGTCCTCTCAAGAGGGAGATCATGGCTAAAAATGGCTGTTCGAGGCTTGTGAGATCTGGAAAGTGAAGAACCAAAATTCAACTGAACTATCGAAATGTATCAAATGAAATATTATGTAGGTTTTTATTTATTTGTACAAAAATCTTCTATTCATTAAGAAGATTAAAATCATATTAAAGTACACTGTAAGAAAATGCTGGGTTCCACACAATTCCTTCATGTCGTCCCAACACAAATCGATCAAGTTAACTTAATTGTTTTTACTAATTTAAGTGGATTTAGCATAAAATAATTAAATTGTCCCAAAACAAACCCAAGAATTGTGTTTATTCATCGTATTTTAAATAAGTAGTTTGAACAAGCAGCAAAAATCATTCTATTGAGTATAGAAAAGGTCACAATAATATGATTTTACAAGTGGAAATGTAAGAGTAGGTGGTTTAAAATTACTTGAGCAGTTTTACTATGATTATTTTATCTGTTAATTGTTTAAAATAATCATTTCAAACTAAGAGAACATTTATTATTTCTACTTCAAAGCAATTGAGCTTGGTAAATAAACGTTTGTTATAACTTGTGTAACCAGATCCCATATGCATTCATGTACTGTGAATTGCAACCGAAAATCCCATTGACGTTATGTGTTCATTACAGAGTTGCAGGTTATGTAGCGAACTTGTCAAGGACAGAACAAAGGGGTAAGGATGGGGCAGGGAAGGAGAGCGTGAGACGAGGGAGGGAGGAAAGATCAGACCTCCCCTTTAACCTGTGGCAGCAGGAGCAGCATTCGTGATCCATGACACTCAAACAGCAAGTGCTTGGTCTCCGTAAGTCTGTGGGATTCTTCAGAAAGATTCACCATCCACGCTCAACTACCAGATGCGAAGGTACATTTATGTATTCAGTGGTGTTGTTTTGGCATTTGATGTGCTTTCATGCATTTTTTTTTAAATAAGTGAGCTTTTCTAGTTCTGCAAATTTTGGAAAATTGCCAAAACGAAGAAAAGTACAAGTTTTTCTTCAATTCAGATCAAAAGATTGGATGTTTTATTCATTGTATTCAGATTTTCAAATGTCTTTAAATCAAGGTGACCGATGCAAACGGTGTTCATTTACTGTACAGGTGCATTCAACTGGTTACTTATTTATTTCTTAATGTTCCTATCGTGCTGATGATATTATGGGTGGTAAAAACATTTATTTAGTGTGTGTGCTACAGGATGTGTTGAGATATACTGTGAGTCGGGGTGAAAGTAAAGGCTGTGTAAATCAGGATAACAGTGGCCTATAGATCCGATTAAATCCTTAACTTGACAGATGGACTCATCAGAGGAAGCAGCCAGGAGTTTTAACATTTAAAATTTACTTTCAGCAGTTTTGTTTAGTATAGAAATAATGTTGAAAGCAAGATTTAAATAGCATTTTTATAAACGTTAACAATATAAATGACAATAGTAAAAAGTTGAAGTATCAGTTATTGTTCGTAGCTAAATGTAGTTTTTGTTTGGAAATGTTGAAGTGGTAAATCAGCTAAAATGCATTGCTAGTCATTGATTGTCATTCTATAGATCTATATTACATTAGTCGAAAAACTGATCAACTTCATATTGTTTAATAAATCAGAGATTATTTTTCGTTTTTATATCTTTTGCAAGAAACTGACAATGCAAAACTCATCATAGATAAGTGGTTTAAAATCTCACTGTATTATTTATAAGCATTGTGTGAGAACAGGAGCTGTCTGCCAGATTACCATGGTTATTTATTGGTTTAGACATATGAGCACATGTCCTGCGGTAACCTGCACATGCCAGATCAGAACAAAAATGGCTCTCGTTAGAGCTGCATGCTGTGATTGGTCAATTTTTGGAAGCAGATGGTTATATTTAGGTATTGGGATACTGTACGCTAAACACTGAGCCAAATTACTGACCAGCTTACATTGTTTTTTGTTGAATTAAAGGAACTTTTATAGTGCTCTCATCAGTCAAACTGAGAAAAATATTAAGTTAAACTTTGTTAAACTAAAAAATATTAGTTAAAATCTGATTAATTTTAGTAAAGTACTATAAAGAACATTGTTCACATCTAGTTTTTTTACAGTGTACTCTGTAAAACATTATCTGTAAATTAGCAGTTTTCAGTCTGGGATGGTGTTTATATTGCAGGTTATATTGCAGGTATATTATACAAAAACCTTGTAATAAACTGCCAGAACATTTTACAGACTTATTATAATATCATTTCTTATGCATTATATTATTTTCAGACTACTAAAACATTAATAAAAGACACTTTGATAAACTGTAGAGTTGAATTTTCAACATCAAAAGTCGACAGAGCAGAAATCAAGGTCCTATAATGCAAAATACAATCATAAATAAACATAAAACTAAAACACTGAAAATGAAATGAATCACTAAACACAGAAACTCTTAATGAACAAATATTATTTACAGTGTAGCTGTAACTTAGTGTCACATTATTAAATGATTTGGGTTATTACATATTGGTTGTCATGTGTAATGAGATTCTAATTTAGGTTCAGATGCCTGGTGGCCTATAGATCTCCAAAACAGAGAATGATAACTTCGAAATCTCTATTGTGATATATATAAATAAATATTTTATGTAAAAAATATATATATATTTATTATTTAAAAATGTAGGGTAGATTTGTATTGTACAATGTTGTTTTGTGTGACATGCTTGTATGCTGCAATCAAATTGCCTTCGGTAAATGAATGAAGACTGACTGACTGACTATACAGAGTGCCCAAATTAACATGGATATATATTTTATTCATTCATTCATTCATTCATTCAGTCATTTTCTTTTTGGCTTAGTCCCTTTATTAATCTGGGGTCACCACAGCGGAATGAACCGCCAACTTATTTTAATCAACATATTTTAAGTAGACCTGAAATTGTACTCTTCTTTCATATGGAGCAGCATTTATTCCAAACTGCGAGACACTGTAACAGTGTTATCATGAGCTGCTCATTTGAAAAGATCACATTGCTACTCATCAGGTTAAATATCTTTATTTATATCTTTAAAATCATTATAATTGTGATCATTTATATTGCATTCTCCAACATTGTTTTAAATTATTACAAATGTTACCCGTTAAATGGCTAATAATATTTTTGCATATACTCATTAATGCAGACTTTTAGTCACATTTTGGCACTAAGAAGGTGTTAAATTTTGAGAAATTCAGTATGAGTAGAATTAAAGTAATCTTTTTAATATCCTGGACCTATTAGATAGCTGTAATGTTGGTTTTATGCATGTTAAAAAAAATTAGTAAGGTATATTACTAACAGCTTATTATATTAACGTATTAGAAGCTGGAGTAGAAAAGTAATTGAGGTGAAAAAGTTAAGCTGCTCTGTTGCTTTGGTAACATAGTCCAGTTGTCACACCAATTAGATCTATAGCTCAGCGGCTCTATTGTGCTGCAAAAGAAAGCTTGTTATCGGTGCCAAACAAAAACCACAGCATCTGCCATTGCTATTAACCTGAACATCACTGATTAGTGAACCTGTAGTCAAAAAGGCTGAGAGTATTTGATTTAATTATTTTTGTCTGTATGTTTTGCCACACTAAATTTCATCCTACCAACAATGGTTTTTGGTTTGCCTATAATGTATTCTTTCCTTTTATTTCAGACTCTTAAGTTCATAGACAAAAAAGTAACAAAATACAAAAACACACAATGCAATCACACAATGCATTTCTGTTTAATGTCTATCGTCTTTTTTTTTCATATTTATTTTGTGTTGTCACTTGTCACTTTATGTACACTGGAAGCTTCTGTAGCCAAAGCAAATTCCTTGTGTGTGAAGCACACTTGGCAATAAAACTGATTCTGATTCTGATTCTGATCATAAATGTACACAACAAAACCTTTTAAAAAATCTAATTTTAATTTCTTGATTTTAATTTTTAAAATTTTAAAATTTTATTTTTATTATTATAATAAAAAATATTTCAATACTCAATTGACACAAACAATTATACACTGATTTCCTTTACATGGCTATAATAATAAAAATAATAATAATATTATTATTTTTAATAATAATAATAATAATAATAATAATAATAATAAATGTTATTATCATTTGCCTAATGCCTTTGTAATAAGATAAGAAATTACAGTACAAACCTCTATAACTTCTGTTGAACTTAATGAAGGAACGTTTTGGTCAACCAAATTGTGTGGTAACCAGCATTCTTCAGAAATAACTGTTTGTATTTGGCAGATAAAATAAATTATTTGTGACAACATTAGGAGGTAAAAATGATCAAATAATTTCCATGTTATGGATGAAATATCCCTTTAATGCTGAGATAAAGCAGAGGTTGCTTTAAATAATGGCCATATGGAACAGGCGTGGAATCAGTTTTAGAAAAACTGTCCGTCCTGCCACTTTTGTTAAACACAAAAAAAGATATTTTGAAGAATGTGAGAAACCAAAGTATGGAAGAAATTGCACAAACAGATTTGGATTTGGAAAAATGTCTTCTTTTAAGTTCAGCAGAAGAATGAAAGTAAAGCATAGCAGTGTTTGTGAACATCTCAATTCTGAACTCTTACATATTTATTGTGATGTGTTGTTTCAGAGATTATTATGAGGAAACCATTAGAGACTCTGGATCCTGCAAGGAATCGTGGAATACATTGTTCCAGTCAGGTTTAAGTACAGCAGGCATTTAAACATGCCCGGCGCTCCATAGATTTCAGCCCACCGGACCCCCAAGCTGCACCATCAACCATGGATCCCACGTTCCCCAGCATCAACCTGGGGGCCTTTTGCACCCCTCAGGAGCGGAACAGCAAGCGTCACCACCGAGTGCAGCACGTCAGGAGGAAACTACGTCCTTCGCGGATTTTCGGTTTTATCCTGAGCGTCTCTGTCGTCACGTCGTTCCTGTCCTGGAGTGCCTTTACCTCCACTTTGGGCCCGATCCCGAGATGGATGCCACTCAGCTCTCTCACCAACCATGAGGGACTTGCAGAGTCAGTGCCACACAGAACTGTCCTCTCTTCCGACGAGGAACGCAACGTTTCGGCAGATATGCCTATTGCCATGGCCTCGTCCGAAGAACACAGCAAGGGAGAATATCCTGAGGATTTGTTCACGCTGGAGCAGAGGAGGCAAGGTGCCGTCTCGCTGCATATGTTCGGGATGATGTACATGTTTATCGCCCTGGCCATCGTCTGCGATGAGTTCTTCGTCCCGGCTCTCACGGTGATCACGGAGAAACTGGAGATCTCGGATGACGTAGCTGGAGCCACATTCATGGCTGCTGGAGGCTCTGCTCCCGAACTCTTCACCTCGGTGATTGGCGTGTTCATCTCGCACAGCAACGTAGGCATCGGGACCATCGTGGGCTCCGCCGTCTTCAACATCTTGTTCGTGATCGGGATGTGCGCTCTCTTTTCACGTGAGATCCTCAACCTCACCTGGTGGCCTCTGTTTAGAGATGTCAGTTTTTATATCATTGGACTAATAATGCTCATTGTCTTCTTCCTGGATAACTACATTACCTACGTCGAGAGCTTTGCACTGCTGTGCTGTTACGGTACCTATGTCACTTTTATGAAGTACAACAGCAGTGTAGAGACTTTGATCAAGACTCGACTACTCGGGAATCAGGTGGACGACATCGAAGCTCCTCCTAAGGTGAGCCACATGTTTCCAGGTAAACAATATGCTTCCCGGGTCAAAGGTGGCTTTTGGTGGATGTGATTTACCTGGTGTACCTGGTGTGGTTTACACTGGTGTTAAAAAAAGAGTGTATCACAGTCAGGGATAGGCAACTTTGGTGCTAAAGGACCATTAAGCTGCGGTCACACTGCACTTTTCGCCCCATAGACTTCCATTCATACGCAGGCGAGCGCAGCAGACCAGAAACACAAGCTCATGAGACACGTCGCTGCATTCCAAAGTTCAAGTTGGTGAACTCTGACCTGCGATTTTGCATCACGTGAATGCATCAGACCAATAGAAGATCAAAACGTGAGCCCTCTGTGTAGAAATAATAAGCAATCGTAAAAAAATGATCAGTCATATCATATTGCTTTATCTTGCTCCTTTACTGGACCATATTCAAGACAGAATCAAGCTCTAGTACTGCAGAGTTTTGCTCCAGCAGTAATCAAACACACCTGAACTAGCTAAGCAGTGTCTTCAAGATCACTAGAAAGCTACAGGCAGTGGTGTTTGATTAGGGGTGGAGATCAAATCAGCAGGCAGGATAATGGCGGAAGTTGCCCATCTCTAATAACAGTGGCTCTCAACAAAGGGTCCAGGACCCACTAGAGGCCCTCAGCAAACTTTACACGGGTTGCATAATATACTCAATGCGAATAATAAATGAATATATTTAGAGTTAAAGCTAATAGTGTTGTTGGGCATCGTTCCAATATTTAATGCCTTTACACTTTTGAGTCCTGACTCCTTAGGATCCTGTCACTCACTTTACTTGCTGTCAGTTTATAATTTCCTATCACAATTAATCCAAAAAATCCATTCATTTATTATTTTCAAAGTGTTTTAAAACATTTATGGTCTTATCATGACTGATTAATACAAAACTTTAATTAATTGTATTTTAATCATCTTTTCTAAAAAGATAACCTTTTTATCTTTAAAATATATATGAGGAACAAAAAACATTTATGTAAATAATGTAAAGTTGTCATGAGTGTACAGTATTACTTAGACAAAATCAAATGCTAATGAAATAACCGGTATTTAACAAGTAATGCTATTTAATAAAAACATTTTAACATGCACTTGTCATCTATTTTGCTTGCAATACAGATGATTTAGCCATTCAGATATTAATTAAAAATAAGATGACTTTTAAATATGCTCTTTACTCTTAAAAATGCCATCTATTAAGCTCGTTAAAGAAATAGTGTAAAATAAATCAAACAGAGACATATTTACATTTTTACACCACTGCGTTAATTGAAATTACGTTTTTCCTACAGTATAGCGAGCAGCATATACTCAGTGGTTTTAATTGTGCGTTCTGGGATCTTGAGCACCTAACAGATCTACATAGGAAACTAATTGCCACAGCAATGGCAGCAGCCCCTGATTGTTGGCTGAGAAATAGTGTTCCCAATGAAAAGAACACAGACAGTTTTATCACCTCTCTGAGCCGGATTAGGAATTACAGCAGGTGTCACCTGGAGAGAGCAGACAACGCCGCTCTGAGTCAGCTGAGAAACCCTACTGTTCTATAGCCAGCAGAAAAACACAGCGGAGTGGAGATGTAGAAAATCTTTAGTTACGACTCTCTCACTAAAAACTGTTTTATGAGTCTTCTCAAGTGGGAAAACATTTTTTAGTTTTTTTCTTGACACGTTTAAGCTTCTTGACACCAGCTTAAAGATATGAGACATGGGACAAACACAAAAATCAACAAATGAGAGGACATTTTAAATACATAAGCAGTAGTAACAAGTATACATTTGACAGGCTTATACTTAGACAGGAACTTAATTGAACAGTAAGCAGCTTATTTCTGTTTTAATGTGCCACACTTTCCATTGAAACATTTCACAAAAAGATATTTGTGCAATTTTAAATGCAAAAACAATGCTAATGAAGTAGCATTTTGACACTTTTTGATGGTGAAAAACCATCTTGGGTTCAGCTGGTAAAAAGTAAAGAAAAATAATTGTACAAATAGCTTAGTTTACATATGCAAAACTATTCACCAATATTCAGGCATGTTTTACTTAATTGCTCAAAAGTGTCCACATTGTTTTGGCCCCAAACTATATTGCCCCACCTCTGGAGGTGATATGAATAAAATAATGCTAATTTATTACTGTATAACATATACTGTTGAAATAATATGAATCTGGATGTGGATTTAGTGATGATATGTATTACTGGTTTGATGAAGAGGCTCATATGAAGCCAGTTAAAGTTTAAAGCTCTCTTTTGTATCTCCTGTCCTACCTGCTGTCTTTCGCTCAAACAGCTGGAGACGTTGGAGTTGTTGTTTGCAGATGCGGTTTGTCCCACATATGGAACGCAGGTGAATCAGCTGACCATGCTGTTTTGATAGGCTTCTTAGTGATGCATCAGGGGCATACATTACTTTTAACAACCAATAGTCGCATGTTATCTTCACGAACCCACATTAATTAGTGGTAGATTGCTGGTAGATTGCTTATTGCATATTGGGAATGTGATTTCTGAGAGCTTGTTATAATGTAAAAGTTTCCTGAATATGCCATTTTTTTATTCAGAAATGATTTATGCAATGATGTGGACAGAGAAGTAGGCCTTGTAAACAGAATTGTAGGCCAGAATGTGGATTTCTAAAATTAAAATAAATTGTGGTAGGGACAGGGGGTTGTTGTAGGGCAGTCGGTACATGTGCTTTTTGCTCCTTTAGCCGAAGCTCGGGATAATCCAATAAGATGTGATCCTTTTAGCGCTGCTAAGTATAGACAGGTGTCCTGTTCTTTTTTAAGCTGTGCTCAAATACAGGGTATTGCCGGAAACCTGCAGG
Organism: Danio albolineatus; assembly: GCA_903798035.1. NCBI lineage: Eukaryota > Metazoa > Chordata > Actinopteri > Cypriniformes > Danionidae > Danio > Danio albolineatus. The sequence continues at coordinate 12,682,094 of CAIGQQ010038154.1, forward strand.
TTTTTGAATCACCTTGTTAGATTTCCATTCACGGCAACACCTTCATGTCAATGGGTGTTCAATGTAAGGTCTGAAACATGGTGGGTGTCTTCATTTCTTCATGTGGTTTATAACTCCCAACCTGAAATCCTTTGTAATCCCAAATCAACTGCTTAGAAAGGGTGACGCCAACCAAAGTAAAAAGACTCTTAGTGCTTAGGGGAGTGACCTGCCCTCTGAAGAAGACTTTTAAGGGAAAAGGGAGCAACTGTAATTTTGAATAATGAATTACACAGTGCCGCTCGCAAGGGATATTAAAAACAAATTAAATGATTTTCAAAATGAATTGAGTGCAAATCTGGGTATAAATGTCCTGAACTATGATGAAACAAACACTAAAGATAATGAAGAAAAGAGAGTAGTTATTTTATGCCTACATTAGCAGTAGGCGTTTTCAGATGCTTTTTCAAAGTGAATTACATTCAGGTTCAGGTTACACGTTAACATTTGTTCATGTTGCATTTCTTGGGGTGGTCAGATCCAAAATATTTAGCATTGCATTGTGGTTATCAGACCCATTAACCTTTCCATTGCTTTGGGGAGTCAAACCCACAGTCTTTAGCATTGCATTAGGGTATCAGACCCCTAACGTTGCCATTGCTTTGGGGAGTGAATCTTTAGCATTGGATTGTGGTTATCAGACCCAGTAATTTTGCAACTGCTTTGAGAAGTCAAACAATAATCTTTAGCATTGCATTGAGGAATCAGACCTATAACTTTGCCATTGCTTTGAGAAGTCAACCTATAACCTTTAGCTTTGGATTGAGGAATCAGACCTATAACTTTGCCATTGCTTTGGGAAGTCAAACCCACAACCTTTAGCACTGCATTGGGGAATCTAACCCAATAACTTTGCCATTGCTTTGAGGTGTCAACCTATAACCTTTAGCATTGAATTGCGGAATCATACCCAATAAGTTTGCCATTGCTTTGGGGTGTCAACCCCACAACCTATAGCATTGGATTGGGCGATCAGACCGATTAACTTTGTCAATGCTTTAGGGTTTCAAACCCACAACCTTTAACATTGCTTTAGGAAAACAGGCCCATTATATTGGCGTTGCTTGGGGGAGTCCTTTAGCCTTTAGTATTCCTTATGGAATCAGTAACACAATCTTTTGTATTTCTTTGGCACTTTAGGGATCACACCAAAGCTTTTTGACTTGACTTACAGGAAACTTGCTATAAATATAACCAAATTTAGCATTTTGTGGCACTCTATGATGTACTATTTAAGTCTTTACTGGTGTAATGCAAAGTCTATAAGGAAACTTAGCTCTATATGAAAAGAAATGAGGGGAAAGACTGAGAACCTGTTGCTGTGTGTGGTGTGAGTTAATATGTGAATCCTTAAATGACTCTGCCTCTAAAATTGTCACCTGTCACCTTAAGCATCTTTAATGCGCTCTCCTGCCTTCTCTGGTTAACTACAGGACCCTTGTTAAGACATACCAGAGGCACGAGTTCCTATTGCCCATATGATTAAACCTGGAATTAATTTACAACCTGTGGCATAAACTCAGTATCAGTATCTTCTGAAGTGAAGGTGTTAGTTCAGGAGATTCATTGAAAAATGCAGTCCATTTAACCACTCTTATACAAGCTGATAGAACAATAGACTGGTTGTTTGCTTCTATGAGAGAAAGTGAAGTAATGTAGAGTAATTTCTGACAATAACTGTGAATGTTAAGATAAAATGGAAAGTATATAAAGGTGAAGTACATGAAAAAAGCAAAATGCAAGTTGATAATTGTTGAATTGTTGCTCAAAAAGTTAAAATCCTGATAAATTTATCAATGCTTGCAGTACTATAGATAGTTCTGTAACAGATCCAGTACTCTAATTGGTCCAGCTGATTGCTAAACTGTTACTCAGCAAAGTTCATTAGCTGCCCTTGATCCTATTCAGCATCTGTGTCTTGTGTAAGGGTTCATGTCAAATGCAGTGACACACTTATATAACGTCCTAAATATGCTTCAGTTGTGGGATGCTGGAAAAAGTGTTTTATTTGTCTCTCGTGAAGTCCATTTTAGTCATGCATAGAGTTTAGATTGTACGTTTCACAAGGTCAGTTGTTTATTTTCTCATATTTTCACATGATCAATTTAAGCTGTTGGACAGTACCTTGCGAAGCATCTAAGAATTAATTTTAATGCTAAAACGCTGATAGTTTTCACGTTTTCTGGGATTTCAGGGCATCAAGATTTCTGCTTTGTTGATAATAAAACTGATCAATTTCGGGTTGAAATCACCAGTTTGCCCTCGAGTAAGGTATTGTGCATGCTACACAGTGTTTAATGCTAATATTTTATAGTTTCATAGTAGATGCTTTATCAGTGACCGAATCAATTCTGGACACATTTTTAAAAGATGAAATGGGCATGTTTCTAGTCTGCTAGTCGCTATCACATGACTTAAAACTGCATATTGTTGGTGGCATCAGCCCAATATTTTGCTTGTCCTGCAACTCCAGGGTTTTTAAAGATTCAGGAAGTTGGCCCAAAAAGCTTTGGGTTTCAGATTTAAGAATCTTTTAGACTCTGCAATGTTTGTTCTACGTTGTAAAAGAAATTAAACCAACATTCTAATCAGTTCTTTACCATAGCAAGAGTTTCATCAAACACTGGTCATCTCAATGGAGGGTTCAATTTGCTCTAAATTTTAAGACTGTAGGCCCGTTGGGGATGAATTTGGTTGGTTAATTTCTGTATAATAATGTGAATGTATACTACTGTATATATAATATTTAAAAACAAATGTTTCAAGGGGGGTTTATGAAGATGCAATTGAAGATCCGTTTTTGATTCATCAGTTTTTATTAGTGTAAGAAATATGTAAATAATCCCACTATTCCCTGTCTGTCGCAACAGTGGAAGGAACCACAAATTGCAATTGTTTTACACAACAAATGCGCTTTTGTGCCATAGTATAACCCTCATTGCTGGGAAACACACACACACAGTGTCCTATTCTCACATTATGGTCAATTTAGTTTATTCAATTTTATACTGCATGTCTTTGGGCGAGGGGGGAAACCGGAGCACCTGGAGGTAAAGGGAAGAACATGTAAACTTCTCACTGATTGGCTTCTTGGTTCAACTAGGAGTCAAACCAGCAACCTTCTTGCTGTGAGGCAACCATTCTAACCACTTAGCCAATAATTTAAAAAACACCTTTGCATTTAAATGAAGCTTTTCTGAAATGGAATGAATCTTAAAATAACCATCAGTGCCAAAACAGAACCTTTATTTTTTTTACAGCTTGGAACGTCAGTGATTGTAGCAAAATGCCATTTCATTCATTCACTTTTCAGCTTAGTCCCTTTATTAATCAGGGCTCGCCACAGCTGAATGAACCACCAACTTATCCAGCATATGTTTTACGCCGTGGATGCCCTTCCAGCTGCAACCCATCACTGGGAAACACCCATGCACTCTCATTCACACACATACACTACGGACAATTTAACTTACCCAAATCACCTGTACTGCATGTATTTGGAGTTGTGGGGGAAACCGGAGCACCCGGAGGAAACCCACACGAACACAGGGAGAACATGTAAAGTCCAGTGACCTTCTTGCTGTGAGGCGATTGTGCTACCCACTGCGCCACCGCGACACCATGCCAATTTCATGATTAATAGTTAAAAGTCTTAAAAATGTGTGAAAAAGTCACTTATAAAACACTAAAATCACAGTCAGAGCAATTTGTGTGCAGATGATGAAACAAAATATTGTGTCAGCCAATCAGAATCGTGCATCCGTTATATTAATGTAATTTGTGTGGCATCCACGAATGCATTCGTGTAGATGATAATGTTGTTAGTTTCATTTTTGTTGAGACTGGTGTTAAGGGGATCGTATTAGCATCCATTTGTTTTTCCATCTCTGGGTGTCAATGGTTACAGATTTTCACCATTCCTCAAAATATCTTCTTTTTGTGTTAAAAAACCTCTAACTGTTTTGGAACAAGCGAAGGGTGTCTAAATGATGACGGAATGCTCATTTCTTGGTGAACTATCTCTTTAATGCAGCCGTTTAAAAGATGTTTGGCCTGGCAGCAGGACATCTGGTAATGAGCGAGCTGCTCTTCGGTTGGCTGACCTCTGCTTTAAAGCTCAGCTCTGTTTCCACATGCAGGCATCAGTGGTCATAGGCCAGGGCTTATCCTCCACTGGCAGAAAGAACGAAGCTGGGGTGGGAGGAACGTGAACAGAGAGCAAATGGCAAGGCCTGCTAATCAGGACCGAAACATGTTTAAGCCCTCTATGTTCTACTGGGCTGATTAGGCTTAATTAAGGCTGCTCGTGTGTCTCTGCCGAGCCAACCGATATTCTCATGAGGACACCTCTGGTCCTGCTGCCACCACACTGGCCAAACGCTTACTTCAGAAGAGCTTATCTCAAATAGTCACGAATTTAACCGTTTTATTTTATTTTATTTGATTTGATTTGATTTGATTTGATTTGATTTGATTTGATTTGATTTGATTTTATTTTATTTTATTTTATTTTATTTTATTTTATTTTATTTTATTTTATTTTATTTTATTTTATTTATTATTTTTTATTTTTTATTTTATTTTATTTTAAAATGTTTATTATTTATAGTATAAATTATTATTTATTTATTATTAGAATATTTAATATTAGACATTATTGATAAATTCAGATCATCACAATATTTTTTTTTGTAATTGATTCATGACTAGTTCTTAAAAAATAATATTTTTTCAGTTTTTTGCTCCAATTATGTATGTTAAATATAATTATAATTAAAATATGTAAATTATATTATTGTTAGAATAATAATTATTGATAATTGATTATTTGATATTGTTGATAATTTTATATCTTATAGTTCTATATATTTTATAATTAATGATAGTTATTATTTAAGAAATAATTATTTTATTCAAATAAAAATGATTACTCTAATTAATATTTTTTTCTGAGCTGAGGACTTAGAAATATTTCCTCCAAAATACATCAACAAATAAATGAATTTTCCAGCCATTTTTTTATCTAAGTATGTTAAATACTAAATAAATAAATCTAATTTAACATGCATTTAAATAATATTAGACAACATCGATAAATTAGAATATATTAGATTTGAAATGTTTTATTTTAAAACAATAGCCATGTTAATAAATTAACTTTTTTCAACAACTTTTGAGTGTCATGGACTTTTTTGTGTAACATTAATAGATTATTTATTGATAAGTTACTGCTTTTTTTGTTGAATACAGAATTAAGTGTAGTAGTTTTTTTTTCATTCTCTAATCTCTGAATTCATGGAAAACAAGAGAATTTTATTGCTGCAATGTCCTACTCATTTTTGTATGTCTCTGTAATGACCGTACTTGACTTGGGAAGCTAAAGTGAAATGATTAAAACTTTGCAAACTATCAATTATGGCATTTGGGGTCAGAGTTGTATGATTGGCCTTCAATGCTTAAGAAGTGCTATTTAGAGGCATGCAGAAGCAGATGAGCAGAGATGCTGTACAGGAACTCTTACGGGCTGTTTTTAGCAGTGGTGTGTAACAGATTAGCATGCTCATGGTTACCTTCATGTTGGGGACAGATTGGATCTGGTCTTTTTTAGAGGTGGCCTGAAATGTCCTTTCCTCTTTCCTTAACTCAATCAATTCACACTGAAAAACTCAACCTATCTAGACTAATGAGAGTGAGAGAGAGTGAGAAAGATGAGGCGGTCCATAAAATTCATTCATTCATTTTCCTTAGTCCATAAAGTTCATTCATTTAGCTTAGTCCTTTACTTATCAGTGGTCACTACAGCAGAATGAACCGCCAACTATTCCAGCATATATTTTACACAGTGAATGCCCTTCAAGCCTCAACACCATTCTCACATTCACACACAAACACACTCATAAACTACGGCCAAATTAGTTCATCCGATTCATCTAAACTGCATGTCTTTAGACTGTGGAGGAAATCGGAGCACCCGGATGCAAACTCCACACAGAAATGCCAACTAACGCAGCCAGGAGTCGAACTAGCGACCTTCTTGCTGTGAGGTGACAGTGCTAACCACTGAGCCACCATGCCACCCTATTCATAAAATTATTTTCTTTTATGCACAGATTATTGATTAGATTTAACCACTGTTTTTTCATATTGTTTGCTGCATATAAATATTGGCTATTATAATTGTTTTAGTATAGAAATTAGGTCTTGGTAAAATAAATTTGATAAAATATTCACCACACCCCACAGTGATCTTGACCAATATATTCAAGTTTTACTGCAGTATATATGTTAGCATATTGGGGTGTGCATGTATTTATGTTTTTATGTATGCATAAATATATAAGCACTATTTTTAATGCTTTTAAAGACTCATCAGTATGAGTCATTAAAAGCAAAAAATGCAAAAAAGCAAAAAATGCACACACAAAAAAAAATGCAAAAAAGACTCATCAGTAAGTTCATTTGATCTTTGTGGTGGTTTTTGAGCACCAGATTATCATTGAATATTTTTTAAAGGATCACGAAGCACTGGAAAATGACGTAACGATGCTTTTCTTTCAAATAAATAAATAAATAAATTACATTTAGAAATATTTTTTAATAAAGCAGCACATTCATTCATTCACTTTCCTTCAGCTTAGTCCCTATTTCAGAGGTCGCCACAGCGCAATGAACCCACGCCAACACGGGGAGAACATCAAATCAGTGCAGCCTTAATGAGTATGAAAAATGATATGCGTGTGATTATATGAGTGTTTGAAAATACTGTCTCCTATTTAGGAGTTGTATATGGTGTAGGGGGATTTATTTACAGTAAGAAAGCTTTCACACAAATTAGGGCTGTGCATTTAATCGAAATCAAACCGCAATTGCGATTTGAATCGTTGCAATTAGCAAATCGCAAAAGGATGTATTATGAAACATAATATGTATTATATAATTTCCCCCACCGAGAGCAAATGCGTGGCTGCTGTCTGTGTGTGACAGTCTTATTATCCAATTGAGCGAGCACACTTTTGTTCTGCCCAATCAGAATTGCGCGACCAAACTGTTTGCTCTAGAGAAAAATTACTGTTTATTTTCGGAATATTTCGAAACAAATTTGAATAGAAGTTGGAGTTAGTTCATATTCTTTCAGTTCCCTTTTTAACAAACACTCACTGCGTTTTAGGAGTAAGAAGCTACAATACAGATTATTGAGCTGAAGCTTGACTACAAAATTAAATCACAAATTAAATCGAAATCGCAACATCTGTTAAAAAAAAATTGCAATTAGATATTTTTCCCCAAATCGCACAGCCCTAACACAGGTCATTCATGTTTACCCAACACAAACTGATTAAGTTAACATTAGTTGTTTTTACAAATTTAAGTGGATTGAACATAAAACAATTAAGTTGTCCCAAAAAGAACTCAAGAAGTTTGTTGATTGAGCTCATTTTAAATGAGTAGTTTGAACAAGCAGCAGAAGTAGTTTTGAAGTGTTATTAGGTCATTAGTTACCATGCAGACTATATTTTTGATATGTTGGCTTCACTTTCTAAGGAAAATGTTTAGTCACAAAACAAAACAATAATTATAATCAATCATATAATTTAATAAAACATATTTAGAGTGGGCGTCACAGTGGCGCAGTGAGTCGCACGATCACCTCACAACATTTCTGTGTGGAGTTTGCATGTTCTCCCCGTGTTCGCGTGGGTTTCCTCCACAAGTCCAAAGACATGCGGTATAGGTGAATTGGGTAAGCTAAACAGTTCGTAGTAGGAATGAGTTTTTTTGGATGTTACCCAGTGATGGGTTGCAGCTAGAAAGGCATTCGCTGCGTATAACATATGCTAGAAAAGTTGGCGGTTCATTCTACTGTGGCAACCCCAGATTAATAAAGGGACTAATCCGAATAGAAAATGAATGAATAAATAGAGTATATAATAACTATAATTAACTCATCATGACTACATTAGGTTTTACCTACATTTAGCAGCTTAGACAATAAAAAACCTTCAGTTAATCAATTTATTCTTACTCTCTTAATTTCTTTTTGTATGAAAACTTATATATATATTTATTATAAATTAAAATTACACTAGGTTTAAGAAATGAAAGTAAAACACAGTAGAACCAAACGATTATATATACCTTTTATCCAGGAATAAAAAGAACGATTGGATTTGATATCACTTTCACACACTAAGATCTGTTTCTCTCTTATTTTCTGAAGGTCATCAGTGAACCAGAAGATGAAAATAAACTTTCAGTAAGTATCATTTGACCCTCCGCTCTTATCCTGAACATCTATACTCTGTTGTCAACAATGATAGATCATTCAATTCGATGTCTGAATTGATTTCATTTCCCTCCTATAGGCTAAACCCCGCCTCCAAAGAGGAGGAAGCTCCGCCTCCCTCCACAATACTCTGATGAGAAACAGCATATTCCAGCTAATGATTCACACACTCGATCCTCTCAGTGAAGGTAATGTGCAAATACAAAGACACACACTCACATCTTTCATTTGTAAAGATTTATTAATTAAATATGTGATATATTCCAGGGAAGTTCAAGGAGAAGGCATCAATTCTACACAAGATTGCAAGAAAAAAGGGACAAGATGAGGCAAATGGTTCTGGTAAGATTCAAAGTTGATGTGTTATGTGTTTTTAATGAAGTGTTCCTCACTTATTTTAGCATCAGAAAAGGGTTTATTGCCAACACAAGGATTTTCTCCTGCTATTAAAGCATCCAGTGTAAACACATGAACACAAAAACATTTTACAATACACATACAGTACAAACAATACACATATAAATAACAGCAGGACACATAATAACATAATAACAAAATTAAGTCAAAACATTTGAAAAGCTAAGAAGTTGGGTTGGTCTAGAATATGAATGTTTAAAATTATTAAAATATTATGCACATTTATAGACTGAATATGTATATATTTTATATTTTGGTGACACTGGGTTATTGTGCTTAACTAAAACTATAAAACTAAAAATATTTTTGCTAATTGAATTTAAATAAAATTGGAATGAAATATAGGCGCCACGGTGGCCTAGTGGGTAGCGCGTTCGCCTCACAGCAAGAAGGTCGCTGGTTCGATCCCCGGCTGGGCCAGTTGGCATTTCTGTGTGGAGTTTGCATGTTCTCCCCGTGGTTGCGTGGGTTTCCTCCGGGTGCTCCGGTTTCCCCCACAGTCCAAAGACATGCGGACAGGTGAATTGGGTAGGCTAAATTGTCCATAGTGTATGTGTGTGAATGAGAATGTATGGATGTGTTTCCCAGAGATGGGTTGCGGCTGGAAGGGCATCCGCTGCGTAAAAAACAAATGCTGGATAAGTTGGCGGTTCATTCTGCTGTGGCGACCCCGGATTAATAAAGGGACTAAGCCAAAAAGAAAACGAATGAATGAATGAATGAAATATATATAATATAAATGACTAAAATAAAAATATTAAATAAATAAAATGTAATTTATTTTATAAATAAAATTTAAAACTCACACAACTAAATAAATACAATTTTAGCTACAATAAAAATTGAAACAGAAAATATAAAAACAAAAAAGCATATAATTCAAGCACTACAAAAGTATCTCTGGTGAATAACTGGTGATGTGAACCACAAAAAAGCTAGTTCTGTTTCAAAAAATGTATAAAGTATATACAATCAATGGTCACTTTATTAGGTACACCGGTCCAACCTCTCATTAACGCAAATCTCTAATCAGCCAATCACATGGCTGAACTTGAATGCATTTATTCATGTAGACATGGTCAAGATAATCTGCTGCAGCTCAAACCGAGAAAATCAAGAGAAAATATCCAGTGAGCGGCAGTTCTGTGAGCGCAAATGCCTTGTTGATGCCAGAGGTCAGAGGAGAATGGCCAGGCTGGTTTGAGCTGGTAGAAAGGCAACTGTAACTCAAATAACCACTTGTTACAACCGAGGTATGCAGAAAACCAATGAACAACATGTGGAACCTAGAGGCGGATGGGCTACAGCAGCAGAAGGCCACACCGGGTGCCACTCCTGTCAGCTAAGAACAGGAAACTGAGGCTACAATTCACACAGGCTCACCAGAATTGTACAATAAAAGATTAAAAACAACCGCCTGGTCTGATGAGTCTCGATTTCTGCTACGAAACTCGAATGGTAGGGTCAGAATTTGGCATCAACAACGTGAAAGCATGGATCTATCCATTTTCTTGGCACACTTTGGGCCCATTAGTACCAATTCACCTCATGGATGTTTTTTTTTTCTTTTGGAAATGTAGATTGATTCATGCATTTTATTTTTTATTATTTACTGGTCATTTTCATGACTTTAATTACAACCAATGCACAGAGAAAATCCTTGTTAAATATGTACATTTATCAAAAGCATTTAAAATCTGCTAATAGTACAGGTGTTTCTAGAGTGTTTCGTCATTTCATCATATTACAACAACAAAACAAACAAAGCTTTCAAAATCATATTTGTGTTATATTATTTGATTCTCTAGTTGATAAGAACCTTCCTAACAGCTCTAATGTGGAGGTAGAAGTGACTCCACCCATGAACGGCAGTGCTGGACCAGAGGTGATGTCATCATACATAACATCTTCAAATATATAGTATAGATGTGTTGATATATTTGAACCCCCTAATCCTGACTGACATTGTGGACGTTATTAGATTGAGGTTGAGGAAGAGGAGGAAGATGAAGACCAGCCTCTGAGCTTGGCGTGGCCAGACACCATAAGGAAGCAGGCTACATACCTCCTCATCTTCCCCATTGTCTTTCCATTGTGGCTGTCGCTGCCAGATGTCCGCAGAGATGTAAGACTGAGCAGTGCTTACTTTTTATATTTGATTAACAGACTTCTGGCATTTTGAATATAGCAACAAAAATGCAGATCCTACCATTAAATTAACATTGTAATTTCTGTGGTTCTGGGATAATTGCTTAGATGTTGTTTTTTTCATATTTAATATAACATGGCATGACTTTTTTTTATACGTTTAATCATTCTTTAGGTGTAGCAATATTTATTGTCTAAGATGTGATTGAGCACTGATTGAGCCATTTTTACTTAGCTATTTGAAGTTTACTTGGAGATAATTCAACACCAGTACAGCTTTTTTTGTTAGTTTTATAATAAAACACTAAACTAAGTGTATGCTTTTCTTATTTTTAAAGAAACACTCCACTTTTAAAACGGCTCCCTTGAGTTTTAGTGCACAAACATCTGTCTGTACATGATGTAGCTACAGAAAGTTCAAGCTTTAATAAGGAAATTATCAAAACTCTGATTATTTTTGAGTTTTTTGCTAATGGTCTAATCTGATTCAATTGTCTATGCTAAGCTAAGCTAAAAGTGCTCCTGCCAGACCTGGAAATCATCTGAATGGATTCAAATATGGTAAAACTCAACTATTTAACTCTGGGGGAGATGTAAAATCAGCCTGTTTTGTAAAAGTGGAGCATTCCTTTACGGGAAAAATTCAGTAGATTTACATATTTACACAACAAAGGTAAGGATGTACCCTTTTGAAAACAAAGAGCTTGATACTTTGATACACAATGGTGTATATGAGTACATATCAATATGAATGGCTCATTTTGAGTAGAAAATGAACTCTGATATACACAAAACAGCCATTTTTCATGACTTGCAAGAAGTTAATATTGATTAACATTTTAGATTCAAAAAACAATGTCAGAGCAGGACGTGTGTGCATCTCAGAGCACTGAATCTGTTTTTGAACAAAAATGGCAGAGATTTAAAGATCTATTTATTCATGTCTAAATGAGTTATTGTTTAAATTTCAGGGTCTTGCTAGTGTTAAATTTAATATTCATGACTGGTCTAAACCCCTCAAGGCACAAGCAAAGAAAAAAAAGCACTCTGCAAATTAATAATTTAAAGGCATACTTCACCCATAAATCAAAATTTCCTCACCTATTACTCACAGGATTATGAATTAATTTCTTCTGTTGAACTAAAAAGAAGAATTTATGAAGAATGTTGGGAAAAAGATGCCATTGACATCCATTGTGGGAATAAAACAATACTATGGAACTCAATGTCTGTTTTTCTTTAGTGTATCTCCCTTTGTGTTCAACAGAAGAAATAAACATAAATGATGGCAGAATTAACATTTTTGGGTGAATATTCCCTTTAATAAGGCTGTATTTTATTTATTAACATTGTATATTACTGTTTGAACAAGCTTTGGTTGAGAATTTTATTTTATCTTATCTTGTGTCAACTTTAGTTTATGTGTGTTGTGTGTGGGGAACATAAATAAATTCCTATTCCAATAATCTCCCTTGTTTTTTCACAGACTTCAAGGAAATTTTTCCCGATCACATTTTTGGGATCCATCTCTTGGATTGCATTTTTCTCCTACCTGATGGTGTGGTGGGCTCATCAGGTACAACTCAGCATTTGTGTTGCACTTTCTTTTACCAATAACTGTCGGTTACACTCTGTCATTAAGCCTACTGAAGGAAAACCGCACATTTGAAAATAGAGAAGTAAGTGAAATTGCAGCGTAATCTTTAATGTGAGCAGGGTGCATGACGCATTTAGATTTTCAGTGTTTCGAGGGATATTTATTGTATACCTACAGTAACTTCTGATTAGTTAGTTTAGAAGTTACTGTGGGTCAAACTATACAAAGTTTGCATCTAATTTTACTTTTAGGCGATATGTAGATACAAACTTCAGTTTGACAAGAAAAGTGTCTTGTTAAGGCTTACATTGAAGTCTTAGTTGAAGTCAGAATTATTAGCCCCCTTTGATTTGTTTTTCTTTTTAAGTATTATCCAAATGATGTTTAACAGAGCAAGGATATTTTCACAGTATGTCTGATAATATTTTTTTCTTTTGGAATAGTCTTATTTGTTTAATTTTGGCTAGAATAAAATCAGTTTTTAATTTTAATTTTTTAAAAGCCATTTTAAGGTCAAAATTATTAGCCCCTTTAAGCAATTTTTTTTCTCGATAGTCTACAGAACAAAACATCGTTATACAATAACTTGCCTAATTACCCTAACCTGCCTAGTTAACCTAATTAACCTAGTTAAGCCTTTAAATGTCACTTTAAGCTGTATAGAAGTGTCTTGAAAAATATCTAGTCAAATATTATTTACTGTCATCATGGCAAAGATAAAAGAAACAGTTATTAGAAACGAGTTATTTAAACTATTATGTTTAGAAATGTGTTGAAAAAATCTTCTCTCCGATAAACAGAAATTGGGGAAGAAAATAAACAGGGGGGCAAATAATTCAGGGGGGCTAATAATTCTGACTTCAACTGTATATTTATCTATTATTATTATTTAAGATACAGATCAGAGAAAACTACTTTTCACAATTAAAGGGCTAATCTCCTGTACATCTTGTTTTGACATCTTTCAGGGGAGTTCAAACGTTAATTTTTTGGGTTGCTCACCCTCCAACCCCCCTGTAATTCGCACCCTGAATGGGAGGTAGTCATAGGTGAAGGTTGATCTCTGCTTATAACACTGCTGTAAACCTGTAACTCAGAGCAGCACAATAAAACCAGCCAAATCCCAAAGCCAATTAGCTATTCTTGTCATTTCCCTCAGAGGTGACTATTCTCTAGCGCTCACTCTGTACAAGCTTACTGTCGTTTGATGCTTTCAGGATTTACAGACACTCCAAACCAACTACAACTGTGCTTCTTTACTAGGGGGCTCCTCAAAAACTGCAGCTTATCATTTCCGTCTTCTAAGATTTTCTTTTGTCGTCTAATTTGCAAACCCAATGTAAATCTGTCCTGCAGGTTGGCGAGACTATTGGAATCACGGAGGAGATCATGGGTTTGACCATTCTGGCGGCTGGTACCTCCATTCCTGACCTCATCACCAGTGTCATCGTGGCCCGGAAGGGTCTGGGAGACATGGCTGTCTCCAGCTCAGTCGGCTCCAACATATTTGACATCACTGTGGGGTGAGAAACCTTCATTGTCAATAGGCCTGTCTTGATAAAAAGATCTATTTGTTTCAGATGAGTGTGATTGCTGCGATTCCTTTAAAATACACAAGAGGGAAACATAAACCCAAATGCATAGATACTTTTTGAAAAACTAATATTTACTTTCACTTCATAGCAAAGCAACCTAATAAAGCATATTAGATATTAAATACATATATGTGTGTTTTGCGTGTATGCCAGTTTGCATGTTACCTTAGTTGTGTCTGTTTCTAGCATTTAAAGAATGCAATATATTACTTAATAATTAATCTAAATATATTATAAAAAAGTTCCCAATATACAAATGTGCTATATGCCAATATATGCAAATTACATATTAAACATACAAGCTGATTTTTGTCTGGCAAAACAAACAATCGACAAAACAGACAATCAATCATCAAGACAGGCAATCAATCGACAAAACAGGCAATCAATCTACAAAGCAGACAATCAATTGACAAAACAGGCAATCAATCGACAAAACAGACAATCAATCTGCAAAACAGACAATCAACAAAACAAAGAAACAATCCGCAAAATAGACAATCAATCGGCAAAACAGACAATCGGCAAAACAGACAATTGACAAAACAGACAATCAACAAAGCAGACAATTAATCGGCAAAACAGACAATCAATCGACAAAACAGACAATCAATCAACAAAGCAGACAATCAGCAAAACAGACAATCTTTCGACAAAACAGACAATCTATTGACAAAACAGACAATGAATCGGCGAAACAGACAATTGACAAAACAATCAATCGACAAAACAGACAATCGACAAAACAGGCAATCAATCG
>CAIGQQ010038154.1:12696943-12710689 GCA_903798035.1 Danio albolineatus
AATCGACAAAACAGACAATCGACAAAACAGACAAACAATCGACAAAACAGACAATCGACAAAACAGACAATCGACAAAACAGGCAATGAATCGACAAAACAGACAAACAAACGACAAAACAATCAATCGACAAAACAGACAATCAATCACCATAACTGCAAAAGTTTCTTAGACAAATAATTGTGATAGGGTATTTTGTGCCAAATGTCATAATTGTGACATCTTCAATCATTAACACAATAATCCTCATTCAACTAAATGTGTGTTTGTTCCCCGTCTCCAGCCTGCCCTTCCCTTGGCTGCTCTTCTCCATGATGAACGACTTTTCTCCAGTGACCGTGAGCAGCAACGGCCTGTTCTGCGCCATCGTCCTGCTCTTCCTCATGCTCCTCTTTGTCATCATCTCCATCGCTGTCTGCAAGTGGAAGATGAGCAAGATGCTAGGTTTCCTCATGTTCCTGCTGTACTTTGTGTTCCTGGTGGTCAGTGTAATGCTGGAGGACAAGATCATCACCTGTCCGGTCTCCATCTGATTATTTTTCATCTCGCACAACATTTTTCCAAGGAACAGATCCGTCTTTATGGCACTCCAGGCCATGTGAAGTATAACATGCAAGTTCGTCCGCAGCTGTGCTGTGGCTCTGCATCTGTATATCCACTGACGTCTGAGTAGCAGGGCTTTCCAAGCAGTAGTTTGTATGGAAAGTAGTGCAACATTCTGCATGCACTCTCAAAAAATAAAAGCAGTACATAGAGACTTGATGTACTGTAGATGTTATCCATTTTTAATGAGGCTGGACTTTAAGGGCGAGGACATCCAATGAGGAGTCAGTCGGACATGGGGAATGTCTACAGACTCTGGAAAAGGACTTTTTGGTGCAAATATGCTATAATGTAGATATAAATCAAGATCCTGGTACTGTGCTTTAAAGCTCGTGATATCATAAGCCTTGTGTTGCACAATAACTTAAAAAGGAGGAGGAAAAATGTTGAAAGCACAACATTTGCTTTTGTCTGAACGCTGGTCCTTTCTGCTTGTTACTTGAGCATTTTCATTCTGAGTATATCATGTAATGTATTGAATAGGCTTGTAGACATAGTCTTCATGAAGTCTACGCTGAACAAAAAAATTAGGCCTAAAATTGAAGATTTTTATCAGGGATACTGCATTGTGGATGTGGTTGGGAACACCAAATGTCGACCCCCTCACTATCCATCAAACAACCAAGAGTTTATTTTCACTATTATATATTTTACGGATTTGCAAAGGGGCAAACATAAATTATTAACATTGCAATATATTAACATTAACATATTTAGCCCCCCCTCACCGAGGGCCCTGTTACTGAGCTCCACAATTATCCTCCTCCCAACGCCCCTGGTTGTGAAGACCACTCCACCAATGAGGAACAGTGAATGAGAAGGTTCTGGAAAGTGATTTTGTGCCTGTGAATGAACCACAAGGCAACGATTCTTCAGTAGAACATTAAAGCGATAGTTCACCCAAAAAGGAAAATTATGACATCATTTACGTCATTACATCATCGAAGTGCAGATGATTCAAAACACTTTTTTGAAGTGTGACCAGTGTGACCCAGGCCATTCAAAGCATTGGGGTGGCTCTTAAGCGTTTCAAGATGTGCCATTTGGCATTTCACATGTTTGCATTTGATTGACAGGATCAGGAGCAACCCTGTACATCCACACATAGGCTAGTGGGCAGAACGCCAACAGAACATAGAGTTTGGATCCTGGCTTGCAGACCTTTCCTTATCCCACCTCTCTCTTTCTCTCAAACTTTACTTCCTGTTAAAGTTCTGTCCTATTAAAAATAAGGCAAAAATGCCAAAAATGAATTTAAAAACTTTTTTTATGTACAATAAGTCAAACATTATGGCTTTAGGTCTTTTATCAGTGTTAATTTTTCATGAACAAAATAACACACACATTCAAAAAGAGTTCATTCTGATGTCAGACTAATGTTAAAACACATTACAAGAGCAGAGCAGTATACAGCACAAGCTATAAATGTTTAATATATGATTATGAATTCTTCATCCTGGATTTAAACCCAAGGTGACTACATGTCAGTCGGAAACATTATCCATTCCCCTAAATAACTGATTCATTTATATAATAAGTGGTGAGTAACTGGGAAATGTTGAGTAAATTTTCATTTTTGGACGAACTGTTCCTTTAAGGATAACTGGTATGAATCATGGTGCGAATGGGCTGTTTGAAGAAGCTGTAGATGCACCAAATGATTTTTGCCAAATATTTAAAAGCGCACAACCCAACAAGGCCTCACCCATGTTTAAAAACCTCTGCTAGAGTTATAGGCCATTTGTTATCAAACTATTTCATAACTATAACAAGAGGCAATTCAAAAACGTCATGTTAAAACAGCTATCATACCATTATTTATCAATATGTGGCTGTTTTTGGATTCTTGGAAGCTATAGAAATTAAATATGTAAAACAGGAAATACGTTGGGACCATTGTTTTTGTGTACATCCCTCAAAATGGTCTGTAAAACATGCCCCTTACTGCTGAATGGCTGCAAGTGTAGGAGACGGTCCATCTCTGTGGTCAAGAGTGTTTTTCATGTATCGCCTACTGCACCTTTAAAGACAGTAGTGTTTTATATAATATTCAGTTTCCTGCACAGACTGATTATTTCACTTTTCTCAAGACTACTGTGTCATCTCAAGTATTCATTTTGGTTTGCCTAGAAGCAGTTTGAGCTAAACATCTTCTTTAATGTTCTACTGAAGGGGGAAAAGTCACCCATCCTGGTTTAATTGTGAGTAAACAGCATTATTTTCACTATGAAAAATGCATAAAGCTCATTATTTTGTGAAAATATCAATAAAACAGTGAAATTAAGTCAAAGTAAAGGGAATTTTACATGAAACTCCAATACACCATTTTAAATTCAGGCCTAATGATTTTTTTAATTGTAGAACTGCAAATAATCAGTATCCAACTCACATATTTGGAGCGCTTGTTGTACTGTTGAATATAATCAAACGCATTAATGATATTGTTTGTAAAATGCAACATTTTATATGTTTGTTCTCTGGGACTGATGTTTAATTTGATTTGATTTGTTTGACAAAATCTAATGAATGAATGATTATTGCAAGACATTCTCTGCTGGTAGAAGAGAAGCAGTTCTCACTCTCATTCCACAATGGGTTTCAGCAAAGCTGCCATTACTTATGTAGGGTGTCTTCATCTTCATCATCGTCTGTCTCTAGACCAGTGGTTCCCAAAGCGGAGGTTAATTAAATTAAGTTAATTACATTATTACAATAATTTTAATAAGCTGTTAAAATTACCATATTTTATCCATAACCTACAGAAGAAGAAAAAAATAGTAGTTAAAAGTTACATAAAAACAACAAAATGCAAATAAAAAGCTATCAGTCAGCCTTTCGATTGTTTTTTTGTAACCCCTGGGGTGATTACGTAATATTAAAGATAGCGTCAGATGCAGCACATTGATTTTATGGCACCAGGTTAAACTTTCTGACACCTTTACGGTACTCACATTCGTATGTCTGCCGCATTGTGTGCAAGGTTAATTCATTTAGAACCAGCTCAGAGGATTTTGGGGGTCGCGAGCCACTGGCATTGTTATTTTAGGGGTCGCGGGCTGGAAAGCTTGGGAACCCCTGCTCTAGACTATGGAGAAGTGCTCATGAGTATTTACTCACTTTCCTGTAATCAGAGTTCCCGCTGGTGTCGATGTGAGTAGATCTGTACTGTGCACTTTTCGCAGAACTCTTAACAATCATTCATCCCTGCCTGCATGTCTCATTCCTGTCTTAAAAACACTTGATGGGGTGAAATCTTGGAAGTGAATGTACTAAAGGGAGCTTTGAAGTTGACCGTTATTCTTAGTTAAATACATATGTATCTATCCATTCAGAATTTCTGTATATTTACATGAGTGATGGACAAAATAAAATTATTTCTAAACTTAAACAAAGGTGGCCTCGTGTGTAGTATTTGAAAAATGTGTTGCTGAAGTAATGTCATCTCACATCTTTGAGGGCATACTGTAGTTAGGCATGGGCCGGTATAAGATTCTGACAGTATGATAACCTTGGATAAAAATATCACGGTTTCACGGTATGACGGTATTGTGATTACTGCTCTAAAATATATTCTTTTTAAATGTCTGGCTAAAAAACTAAACCGTTTTCCCCTTTAAACACAATATATTTTATTTTGAGAAACATTTTAAATATTTTGCGGCGGTAAACATGTCAGGCTAAATAATTACAATGAATTATTGACTCTGCTGTCTTCATTTGTTTCAAAAACACAGATGTCTTTACAATTTACACCTAAAAAAACTGAAAATCTTACACATACCTTAGGAACGGTATAGCAGAAAATTTTGGCGGTATGAAAAATTTTGGCGGTTTGACTTTTACATACCACGGTATACCTTGAAAACGGTTATCGTCCCATGCCTAACTGTAATACTTGCTGTGCTCTACTAATAATATATGCTATACTATGTTATACTTATCCTCCGAAGCCTCTGCTAGTTGGATGGTCTTAGCAGGTTTAAGCTGGAAGTAACCAGTCAACATTTAAAGTGGATCAAAAAAGTTGAAAAATGTATGTCTAAAACTATTGAACAACACCCATTTAGCTGGTCTCCCACCCTGGCCATACCAGCTAAAGAAGCTGACAAAACCGCTTTAAAACCAGCCAAAACCAGCCATTTGTTTTCGTTTCAGCACTATTTACATTGTTTACATTTCATGTATAACATTATTATGAATGGGCTACTCGCACAGCTGTTTTTCAGCCAATGATGAACTTCTGTTGAAAGCTTTATGTGACTATTTTCAGCTTCATAAGGTTCCTTTTACAGCATCGATGTTGTAATGTAATTCAAATATAATCAGTTAAATAGACTTAAGCATTCATTTAGTTGTTAAAATGTAAAAAGAGACGAAAGATCCTGTAAACGCTAGCACCGTCATTAGCAGCAGGCTGGTGAAGAAACTCCATTGAGAATACTGGGCTAAAATTAATTTCCATATTAAAGTCATGGCGCGGGAAAATATAGCTTAATGCAGTGCTTCTTGTTTAGTCTGATACCTACTTTAGATTGTACCTCTGCCAGGCAGTGAAGATTGCTATTTTATTTTAAGACATCAGATCTTAAACGCTGCAGTTTTGCATGGGATGACAATTCATCAGAATCCCTGGGGCGCCTGACTGAAATTAAAGGTCTGTGTGCATATACTTCATTCACTTTACTAATAATTTAGCTGTAATTTTGGCTGTAATTTAGCTGTAACTTAAGCTGCAAAGTTAAGTATATAATCTTGTACACCCAAAAAGTGACAGTTGCTGTTTGTTTAAGCTACTTATTTAAGCTGAGCTGAAACAACTCAATTGTTGAGTTGTTTTGGGGATAACTTAATTGTTTTATGTTCATTCCACTTAAATTTGTAAAAGCGAGTAAGTTAACTCAGTTCATTTTGTCCCAACACAAAACAATTGTGTGGAACCCGCCAGTTCTTACAGTGTAGTGTAGTTTAGTGCACTTATTTTTTCCACAGTTTATTTTATGATTGACAGTAATTATTGGACACCTTTCAGGGTCAAGGAATATTACAACACCCAAACCCTGCAGTATATTGTCCAGGATGCGCACTGTTGAGTCTAGATATCTAACTTAACAGTTAACTCACAGATGGATACATGGTAAATAAATTATATTTTAGCGAGAATACTCACATAACTATTAAAAGCGGACCACCATTTTGAGTCTTAAACTTTCTGTCACTCTGGAAAGGTTTTCCGCTTTGTGTTTATTATGCAAATAGCGCGTAATTCAGCACCTCTTCCAGTAGAAGGCGATAACGAGAAGCAGGAACACGGAAGCGGAAGTGTACTAAGAATGATGTTGCATTGAGCTGTCAGTTGCACTTGTTTACATCAGACTTTAGTTTTACTTCTTTGACAAAAGCCACGTACAGACTGTCAGTGAAACATTCGGAGCGTCTTGTTCGAGGATAAAGCAGTAATCTTCCATCACAACCGGAGAAATGAGGGTCTCTGGAGCTTTGTTTCTGCAGATTTTGCTGTTGGTCGTGCCTCACATCAGCTGCTGGAATGATGGTAACTGCAAAGATCTTGATTTTAAATTAACCCTCACATATAAATAAGCAAACCTGACCAGTCTCAGATAGGAGATAGATGGACTTTCTTATTTGCGTTGCAGTTTGGTATATTTCGGTCTTAAAGGTGTACATTATCCATTTATACCAAGTCCTTTTTATCAGAATGATATCATAAATGTGATATTTTGCTAACAGTATGAAAATATAAGAAGAGTTTAACGTTAAATGAGAATATAAAATACATATCATGAACACATCAAAATACATAACATTTGTAATATGTGTATGTTAGAGTACAGATTAGGCATGTGACGATAACTGTTTTTAAGGTATACCGCGGTTTGGAAAATCAAGGTTTTAAAACCGCCGAAATTTTCTGTAATACTGTTACTAAGGTATACACTCAAAACTATATTTTTTTTACTTGGTCAAACTACTTATTTAAAATGAGCTGAAACAACACAATTCTTGAGATTTCATTGGGAGAACTTAATTTTTTTTATGTTTAATCCACACAAATTTGTTAAAAGTTCACTTAATTAATTGGTGTTCACGTAACATGAATGAATTGTGTGGCGTCCTGCATTTTTTACAGTGTTGTGTAAGATTTTTTTATTTACGTTTTTTTTGTTGTTGTTTTTAGTACAACAGTATCTCCAGCAGAAAAGATCTCCAAAGGTGCCGTTTAAAATTGTTAAGAAATCTGTTTTTGAAACTAATGTAGACAGCAGAAGTCAATGATTCATTTTCATTATTTAGCCTGATATGTTTACTGCTCTAAAATAAATTATTTTAAAGTGTCTGGGTAAAAAACACATTATATTTTATTTTGAGAAACATTTATAATATTTTGGAGCAGTAATCACAATATCGCCAAACCGTGATAATTTTATAAGGTTATCACACCGTCAGAATCTTATACCGGCCCATGCCTAGTACAGATTTTATGTGATTCAATCTGTTTGCAAGTGGGACCATAATATATTACATTACATTATTACATTTATTTTCCCACTTCTTTTTATACATATTACACTGGAAGAAGTGGGAAAAGATATTTAACCTACATTGTACATGATTAAAGAGACAGTTAATACACAAATGCAGTTTATTAATATTATGCAATCCAATCCAATATGTTGTCATATATGTATCTTAATAAGATTTTATAAGATACAAAACTGGTGTTGGTTTGACCTATACAAAAACATACATTTGTGATATATATGTTTATCTTATTTTATAACACAACAACAATAGTAATAAAAATTCACAGCAAGAATGTCACTGGTTCAAGTCCCGGCTGGGCCAGGAGGCGTTTCTGTGTGGAATTTGCATGTTCTTCTAATGTTGGCGTGGGTTTCCCCCATAGTCACAGACATGCGCTGCAGGTGAATTGAATAAGCTAAATTTGCCATGTATGGATGTTTCCCAGTACTGGGTTGCAGCTGGAAGGTCATCCGTTGGGTTAAACATATGCTGGATAAGTTGGTGGTTCATTCTGCTGTGGCGACCCCTGATGAATAAAGGGACTAAGCCGAATGTTTAAAAATAAAAAATAATTGAATTTTTAAACTTTTTTTAATAATGTGCCTTAAAGAGGACAATAATAACTTGTATTTAATAGAAAAGTATTGAGGCCATATTATATTTTTAATATGTAATAAGAATAAAAAGGAAAACATTACTTAAATATGTACAATTTTGTAAAACAAATATTTTACAGAGATTTTGTCACGATACAAATCTGATGGTGAGTATGACCAACCTTATAATATAAATATGTGCTTATTTGTTATTAAAATATTAATAATAACAACAATAGTAAAGCAAAATACTATGTAAAAGTAAATACAAATAAATGTATGTATATTTTTGTATAGCTATCTTAAAGTGCATAGTTAGTGCATTCATGACACCAGATTTGAAAGGTGTATTCGAACAAATGATATACATATGCGATATTTTATTACTATATCAATAAATAATACCATATATACACAAATAAAATAAGAAAGAAAAAAATCTTTGAAAATCCATAATCTTTATCTTTCCGATATCTTAAAACTTTTGGGGTCTAATATACAGTATAATACTGATGATAGTAATAATGTAAATAATAATAATAATATAAAATTATAATAATAAATATTAAAAAGAGTTTTGGGTGTGTGTAATATATAACAAGAATAATAGGATAATTTGTATACCAATATAATTCTTCAAAAATGTTTTTCCTGCATCAGAGGCCGTGTTGCTTCGGGATGTCCAGGTGCTGACGCTGTACAGAGGACGCTACACCACGGCCCGCCGCTCCAGCCCTGTTCCCCAGCTGCAGTGCATCGGAGGCTCCGCCGGCTGCGGATCCTTCACCCCAGAGGTGGTGCAATGCTACAACAGAGGATCAGACGGCATCGACACACAGGTGACACTCAAAAATAACCACTACCCATTAGGAGGTAGCCACAGTTAGCATCACGTTTGATCAATTCAGAGCATCCTTGCTAAAAAAAATATTCATTTCTATAATTTCTTTATAAAGAAATAAGTAACTGACTCCAGTAGGCATGGGCCGCTATAAGATTCTGACGGTATGATAACCTTGGATAAAATATCACGGTTTTACGGTATCACAGTATTGTGTTTACTGCTAAAAAATCTATTCTTTTTAAATGTCTGAATAAAACAAACAAAAGCTTTTTTTTCCCCTTTGAACACAATATATTTTATTTTTTGAAAGATTTATAATATTTTGAAGCAGTAAACATGTCAGGCTAAATAATGAAAGTGAATCATTGACTTCTGCGGTCTTCATTAGTTTCAATAACACAGATTTCTTTACAATTTAAAATGGCATTTTAGATATTTTTTTCTGCTATTAAAAAAAAAGAAAGAAAATGTTAATTAAAATAATCTTACCCTAGGAACGGTATTACAGAAAATTTTGCCGGTTTTAAAACTTTGACTTTTCCAAACCACGGTATACCTTAAACAGTTATCGTCACATGCCTAGACTCCAGTCTTTTAAGTGGTATAATGCATAATGATAAAAAAAAAACGTTTTATTTCAAGTAAATGCTGATTTTGGATCTTTTTATACATGAGATAGCATGCCAAATCAGCATGACAGAATGTTTCCTGAAGGATCGTGTGACTGGAGTAATGATAAACTGAAAAAAAAATGCATTTTAAATAATAAAAATAGATATTTTATTAGAATTGAATAAGCTAAATTGGCCCTAGAGTATGTGTGTGAATGCAAGAGTGTATGGGTGTTTCCCAGTACTTGGTTGCAGCTGGAAGGGCATCCGCTGTGTAAAACATATGCTGGATCAGTTGGCGGTTTATTCTGTTGTGGCGATCCCCGATGAATAAAGGGACTAAGCTGAAAAGAAAATGAATGAATGAATCATCATCATCCTCAGCATTATACATTACACGCAACCCAGTACTGGGAAACATCCATACACCTTGCATTCACACATATACACCACAGCCAATTTTAGCTTATTCAATTCACCTGTACCACATGTCTTTGGACT
Source organism: Danio albolineatus (assembly GCA_903798035.1). Classification (NCBI taxonomy): domain Eukaryota; kingdom Metazoa; phylum Chordata; class Actinopteri; order Cypriniformes; family Danionidae; genus Danio; species Danio albolineatus. The sequence goes on from CAIGQQ010038154.1 coordinate 12,706,642, forward strand.
TGTGGGGGAAACGGGAGCACCTGGAGGAAACCCACGCCAACACGGGTAGAACATGCAAACTCCACACAGAAATGCCAACTGACCCAGCCAGGACTCGAACCAGCAACCTTATTGCTGTGAGGCGACAGTGCTAACCACTGAGCCACTGTGTCTGGCTTAAGATTGGCAATGAATATTCCTTATGTGCTTTATCTGGCGTACTAAGATATGTATATATATATATATATATATATATTTATGTGTTTGTTTTTCAAATATCGCACAGCCTCACTTCCCATATCTCTGAACTGTTCTCCTTTAACTCCTCACAGTGGGAATGCAAGGCTGATATGGACAACTCGTACCGCTTTGGCCGCGTGGAGGTCTCCTGCGAGGGTTATAACAGCCCTAATGATGCCTATGTGCTGCGAGGCTCCTGTGGTCTGGAATATACGCTGGAGCTTACGGCAGAAGGGAAGCAACAGCAGGGATCGTCCGGATTCTCAGGCTTCGCGTCCAACTTCTTCCAAGGTTTTTCACAGCAGAAGCAACAGCAGAGAGGAGGAGGAGGAGGAGGAGGCTCGTATCAGCAGCACTCCTACCAGAACAGCCCCTCTGGAGATGGAGTCAGTGGGCTTTTAGTGGTGGCTTTCCTTCTGCTGGTGGCATTTGTGGTCTACAAGATGTTTCTGTGCAGCCCCGCTCACGGCCACCAGGGTTTCGGGGGAGATCAGGGGTACGACAGCACCGGCGGGGCCTGGGACAACAGTCAAGGCATGGGGCCGCCACCACCGGGATTTAAACCTGATTATTATTCAGGAGGTAAGAAATATGTGTGAATTATGTTGAGTTGTAAATAGGCATGGGCCGGAATAAGATTCTGACGGTTTGATAACCTTGGATAAAAATATCACGGTTTCACGGTATGACGGTAGTGTGTTTACTGCTCTAACGTATATTCTTTTTAAATGTCTGGCTAAAAAACAAAACCTTTTTCCCCTTTAAACACAATATATTTTATTTTGAGAAACATTTAAAATATTTTGGAGCAGTAAACATGTCAGGCTGAATAATTCAAGTGAATCATTGACTTCTGCGGTCTTCATTTGTTTCAAAAACACAGATGTCTTTACGGTTTACACCTAAAAAACAAACAAAAAAAGTAAATAAAAAAATCTTACACATACCTTAAGAAAAATTTTGGCGGTATGAAAACCTTGACTTGAAAACGGTTATTGTCCCATGCCTAGTTGTAATGTGTGTAATGTGAGGAGGCCAGTTTGATTCCATTCGCTATTATTATAGCCTAGTGCTGCACATTATATTGTTTCAGCATCGATATTCCAACGTACGCATCCGCAATAGTCACATCACAAAGATGTGCAATGCCCAGTCTGAATTATAGTTGACCAGGTGCTGCAGAATTGTATTTAATCACTGTATTTATATAGAATTTATATGATTTATGCAAAAAAATGCAGTTTTTGTCTTTTTTCAAGTCCAAATATCTACATTTCAAAGCAAAAGCAAGATCATTTCACTTACCCACTGGCAGATCATTTTGGGGAAAAATGTGTTTTAATGAAAGAAAAATCTTAATTTTGATTTATTTCTTTTGAAGATGAAAACAAAACATTATTTTTTACTTTAGATATTTGAACTAGAAATGAGACAAAGCAAAGTGAAAAAAGCATTTTTTGCATAGTGATTATTCTATTTCTGTAGCTGAATACTACTAGGCCTGTTTCACACTGCACATGAGAGCAGCGCGTGAGCAGCGTGTGTTTTTTAGGCGTGAGCAGATTACACCTTTCAAACCGCTTGCAGAAGCAGCTCGTGTGCTCTCAATGCAGGACAATGTATGCAGGCCTCTCTCCTGTGTGGTGTGAAACAGGCGTTAGACTCATCAGAAAAGATGTTTCCTTGTGAAACTGTATTCATATTTTAATATTTATCGTAGAAAAATAAAATATCACTATCACATTTTTCCAATATTGTGCAGGCTTATTGTAGACTGGAAGAGATTTAGAGACCACTTCTTGAACATTCCTATGGGTTTACAATTTGTAGTTACGTGTTTGGTGTAATTGTAATTTTATATTCTGTGAACTAAAATTTAGTTAAAATGTCTTATAGAGCCTATTTTGCATAAAATATATGCATATTTTAAAAAGTTGCCATGTTTTTGTTTTTTTAGACAACACAATATTAGTGTTGTTACTTCAGAAGAGTAAAGAAATCTGTTTGGTGGATTAATCCTAATTTTTTTCAAATAATGTATAAATGTGTTTTTTCTGATGTATTGAAAGAAAGAAAAATTGCTCTAAAGGGCAGTATTTTATTTGAAAATTAAAGAAATGTAATTAGACCATATAGAATAAAACAAATAGTATTTTACTTATAATAATACTTCATAAATGTAAAGTGTTTTCCCCTATATTAGCTCTATGTGCAGTATTCGTCAAAGGATAGGATTAAGATATGTTAAAATGATCATTTAGATTTTTTTTGTTAGATTTTATTTTTATTACAATTTGAAATAACTCATTTCTGTATTATTCTGTATTTTGAGCATTTATTCCTGTAATATCAAAACTGAATTTTCAGCATAATTTTTCCAGTCATCTGTGTCCCGTCATCCTTCAGACATTATTGTAATCTTCTGACCTGGTGCAAATTAGGTTTATTATCTAATTATATATTTAAAATAATATTCAATTAATTATTATATATTATATTATATTTATTATATATTTATATTTATTATATATTTATATATATTATATATAAAATTATAATTGTATATATATATCACATTTTTAAATATAATAGTTTTAATATCTCATTTCTAATAACTGATTTCTTTTATCTTTGCCATGATGATAGTAAATAATATTTTACTAGATATTTTTAAGACACTTCTATACAGCTTAAAGTGGCTTTTAAAGGCTTAACTGGGTTAATTAGGCAGGTTAGGGTAATTAGACAAGTCATTGTATAACGATAGTTTGTTCTGTAAACTATCGGAAAAAAAATAGCTTAAAGGGGCTAATAATATTGGCCTTAAATTTTTTTTAAAACATTAAAAACTGCTTTTATTCTAGCCGAAATAAAACGAATAAGACTTTCTCCAGAAGAAAAAATATTATCAGACATACTGTGAAAACTTCTTGAATCTGTTATATATTCTTCAACTGTATAATATAAATTTTGATATTTTATTCAGCAAGCATGCATTAAATTGACCAAAAATCATGCATGTTTTAAATAAAAGCTTTTTTATCCTAATGTATGGTTACCATAAAAGCATTATTCAGCAAAAACGCTTTAAAACACTGAAATTAACAAGAAAACATAAATAATTGCACACCAACAGTAATGTATAACGACTAAGCTCAGCCTTGGTGCATAAAAATCCAAACACATTAATCCATAACGATTTCAACCTTTAGTGAAGGGAATGTCTACAATAACATATCCAGCATATTAAAAGTGCAAGTGAAACCAGATGGGCAGAATATTTGCATTTATTATTAATGATGGAGCATGTATGAGACTGTTTTTTTTTCTGGGTTCTTTCAGCAGATCACTCCAGCTCAAGGCCTGGATACGGCTTCTCTGACTCCTACACCAGACCGCAGAGCTCCTGGACTGGCTTCACTGGTGGAAACAGACCTGGTGGAGGCGTTGGAGGTGGCGGATTCTGGACTGGAATGGGTACAGGAGGAATTCTGGGATATTTGTTTGGGAATCAAAGGTGAGAAACCCATGTTTTGTCTCACATAATGTACAGTTGATCATCCTCCTTTATATATTGGCTCTAAATTACACGATTTTAATAATGACGCTAAATTTACTTATTTAAAGGATAGTTCACCCAAAAATAAAGACTGATGTTTATTTACTCGCCCACATTTCAAGAGGTAGCCGAGTCTTTCTTCAGTAGAACACTGAAGAGAGGATTTTAGATGAAACTGTGGTCCTTGGTGATTCATGAAATGCAAATAAACAACATCTAGTACATTGAGAGTAAAAACTATATAAAAAATGTATGTATGTGTATATATAT
>CAIGQQ010038154.1:12711089-12724824 GCA_903798035.1 Danio albolineatus
TATATATATAAATAAATACAGTATATATAAAGACTAAGCTAATAAAATAAAATAAAATAATAAAGATGTGCCATGTTTTAATTTTAACAGTACCATTGTTTTAACCAGAAGAGTTAAGAGTTCTCTCTTTGGTGAAAGAGACCTGATTTTCAATCACAAATCTTGATATATTGCCATTTTCTGAAGAAATAAAATGCTCTAACACAACTTTTTTCACCAAGTACCACCTCAGAAAAAAATAGTCTCTTCAAGTACCACCATAATGACCAGTATTGAAATACAGTAGCATAACAGGCGTAATTAAGCAGCTACAGCCCTGCGCAGTTCAAAACCGTCGCAGATTAATTCTTATTATTATGAATATTTACTATTAATATTATTTATCAGCCACTTTAAACATTCTAAATAGTTTGAACAGAGAAATTAGAAATCAGATCTGCTTACTGCATATTAAAGTAGGCTTTGTGTGTCAGAAAAGCAAGTGATTAAACTATACCGGTCAACATTGGGATATAAAAATACGGGATACGCCCTCAACAACCGTTACAAATACAGGGAGGAAAATAGCTTCAAATGAAAGAATACATAACATTTGAAAATTTAAAATAAAATAGGTTTAGCCTATAAAAAAAAATCACTGATCACATCTGTGTTATCTTACGCATCAAAGGGTTAAATGTGTGTTCATTTTTTAACTTTAATTATTCCGCGATTCCTCGACGTACCACTAGAAGTAAGCCTGCGTACCACTACTGGTACACGTACCACAGTTTGAGAACCACTGCTCTAAAAGGCAGTATTTTGATTTTGAAAATATTAAGAAATGTTATGAGAATTAAAAAAAATTAACAAATAGTGTTATATTTAAGCCCAAACCTAATATTCACAGTAAATCCAGAGAAACTGGTAAGATAAGAAAGATGAGACATTATTTACAACATTATTACTCTGTAAAAGATAAAATCTTGCTGCCTTATTTTTAGTTGAATTAAATTAACTTTCCTAGTCAGCTCAACTTACATCAAACAGTCTAAAACTATTAAGTTAAACTTAGTACAACTTAAATGTAGTTGAAACCTGATCAACTTATTAAAATAAGTCCAAGCAACATAAATATATTTGTTGTCTTGACTTTTTGCCATTACATTTTTTACAGTGTACAATTAAATTACAGCCTTTACAAACTGTCCTAAATGCTTTAAAAGGCTACTTCTTTTCTTTCAAAGTGCAGAATACTCTCATAAAGAACCACAAAAATCTTCCTTAATCTTAAGAAAAAGGGTCATCTGCTACATCTTAAATGGACTTAGGGTTAATAAAGTAACAAAATAATGATTTTGGGGTGAAATATTCTTGTAAGCTGCAGTCATGTTAGCAAAATGTCGTGACCAGAAAAGGTTAATTGTCTAATACAGTGGTTCTCAAGCTTTTTTCACCAAGAACCACCTCAGAAAAAAATTGGCTCTCCAAGTACCACCATAATAACCGGTATTGAAGTACAGTAGCATAGTAGGCCTAATGAAGCAGCTACAGCACTGCACAGCTCAAAAACGAGGCACATTAATTCTTCTCATTAGGAATATTTATTATTGTCAGCCACTTAAATAAAAGGTTTAGCCTATTTTTTTACTTTAATTATTTAGAGATTCCTCCGCGTACTACTAAAAGGAAGCTTGTGTACCACTGGTGGTATGTACGTGTACCACAGTTTGAGAACCACTGGTCTAATATCATCAGTGTAGTGAAACACAACGACAGAAATTTCCTGATCACATGGATTGCCATTTTAAAATATATTTAAAACGAGTCTGCATACAAATATCAATTAATGTTTAATATAACCACGTCTTTACACACACGTTACTTTTTGCAACTGTAATAAAATGACAGTTTAGATCTTGTTCATCTTTTCGAAAAGAACGAATCTGCTTACAACATGAATGCAAATGTAACCGCAGTAATTGACTGTAATGTTGATGTAGACGGCAGCCGCCTATGGGCTTCACGGGACCAACTTATAACAGCAACCCTTCTCCAGCTCCAAAAACAAGCTCAGGAACGCGGACCGCCTCAGGTAAAAGCCACCCCTGACGCTAGAAACTTCCTTACAGGTGTATGATGTACTCTTTTGGTTTTTAAAAGCACATTGCCTTCTTAAAATGCTTCTTAAAAGTCATTAGAAGTCAGTTTTGGTGTTATATTTGTGGTGTTTTCTGGTGCAGGTTTTGGAGGCACTAAAAGAAGATGATTGCAGAGAGACGAGCGTCTACCGTCACAACTTCAGCTCTCCGATTGGATGTGATCAGCAGGCAACTTTTTCCAACTGCTGGTCATTCATAACTATGATGTTGCTAAGTCCAGGTGTAGTGTGGTGTTAATCTGGATCGGTTTGCAGTTCTTCTCTTAAACTGCTTGAGAAACATCCTGCCGTCTTTCACACTGGGTTTAGTGTAAAATAAGGATTAAAAAAAATCGAGCGCAGTTGATCCTGAAGCACTGCATTTTTTGCCTAAGTTTTAAATTCTAGATCTATATTTTCTAAATATAAAAAATTCTGTATATATTTTAAGTCAACGTTAAATACACTTGCTGATCCAGTTATTATTTTTCCACACAATATCAATGCAGACGACATATTTCTTTATTTAAATTATATCCTTTTCAGTTTGTCTCATCAACTCCCAGTGAGTAGATAAAAATCTACTTGAAATTCTTAAAAATATTGATGCACTGGTTCAATTTGCATATAATGTTGACTTTATTTAAAACAAATAAATAAAAGATAAAATAAAATAATGTAAAATGTTGTGGTTTTGTGTGAGAGATTAGCTTGATATACCTAGGACATTGTTTCCCATTCGTTCCTGAAAGCACATCAACAATACACATTACTCAAACACACTTGAATCAACTCAACATTAGAGGAGACTCCAAAGCCTGAAGTTAATTGGTCAGATAAGTCCTGTATGTCACACCTCTTGGTGTGCCTCTAGGAACAGGTTTGGGAAACACTGATCTGGGATATACTGTGATAAAGCTTTTAGGCCTTTAGCTATTGCGAAATATGCAAAATGCTGCTTTAAAGCATAAGCTGTGCACTGGCTCGCTCTATTACTGTTATTACTCTTGCTTTTTGTATTAAAATCATGGTTTGGGGAATCTTTGCGTGAGGTGATTATTTTGTGCTATTATTAGTAAATAGTGAACCTGGACTACATTTGTAGGAACTGTAAAAATGATTGTGTTTTTTATCACTATAATATTAGGTAAAGATCATGTTTCATGGAGACATTTTGTACATTTTTTAAAGTAAATGTATCAAATTTCTGATTAGTAAGATGCATTGCTAAGAACTTCATTTGGAAATCTTTAAAGGCAATTTTCTGAGTGTTTTTGAACCCTCAGATTCCAGATTTTCAAAGATTGTCCTATTCTAACTAACCATACTTCAGTGGAAAGCTCATTTATTCCTATAATGCAGAGATGCCCAAACTAGGGCCCGCAGGCCAAAGTTGGCCCATTGCAACCTTTGATTTGGCCCACCATCCCATCTGAGCGGTAGGGGTCCAATCTTCGACTGGCTAGTGGCAGCCGCCAGTGTCCAACTGTCGGTTAGCATGACCTGCCAGTGGCAGCCGCATTTAACCCGGCAGTTGACAACTGGCAGATGGGTCATGTGACCTACCAGAGCCTGGTTGGTGGCTGTTAGCAACTGGTTGGTGGGTCAGGTGCCCTACCAGTGACTGGTTGGTGGCTGCTGGGTTAGGTGCCCTACCAGTGACTGGTTGGTGGCTGCTGGGTCATGTGTCCTACCAGTGACTGGTTGATGGCAGCTGGTAACTGGCAGGGGGGGTCATGTGTTCTACCAGCGGCTGATTGGTGGCATTTTGCAACTGGCTGGTGGGTCATGTGTCCTACCAATGGCTAATTGGTAGCTGTTAAAAACTGGCTGGTGGGTCAGGTGACCTACCAGTGGCTGGTTGGTGGTAGTTCGCAACTGGCTGGTGGGTCATGTGTCCTACCAATGGCTAATTGGTAGCTGTTAAAAACTGTCTGGTTGGTCAGGTGTCCTACCAGTGGCTGGTTGGTGGTAGTTTGCAACTGGCTGGTGGGTCATGTGTCCTACAAGGGGTTGACTAGTGGCAGATAACAACTGGCTGGTGGGTCAAGTGTCCTATATGGGGCTGACTAGTGGCAGTTAACAACTAGCTGGTGGGTCATGTGTCCTACAAAGGGCTGACTAGTGGCAGTTAACAACTGGCTGGTGGGTCATATGTCATATCCTCCCCTCATATCCTACAAGGGGCTGACTTGTGGCAGTTAACAACTGGCTGGTGGGTCAGGTGTCCTACCAGTGGCTGCTTGGTGGCCATTGACAACTAGCTGGTTGGCCAGGTATCATACAAGTGGCTGGTTGATGGCTGTAAACAACAACTAATTTCTAATTTGGCATAACCTTTCTTTGTTTGGTTTTATTGCTGAATTACAATAAAGCTAACCAAAATTAAATGTTAAATTATATGGTTTAAATAAAGCAGATTTTCAAAAATGTAAATAATGTCAATGGTCCAGGCTCACAATTAAATAACATTGAAATAATTATGATGGTTATGTGCGTAGCATGGCATAAAACAGTGGTGTATAGATCTGAAGAATTTATTGTGATTATAGGCACATCAAGATTTTTCCACGTTATGCAATGTAAAGATTTCTTTCATGTTTTTGCTGACAAAATATCAGCAACCATGACACTTTGCTGTTTTATAATCTTAAAGTGATGCACTTGGCATTAAATATTTACCATAATATACCCCAGCACACCAGGATCAACTTTATAATGATAAAATAATATAATCAATAAAGGTATTATTAAAATATATAGATGATCGTTTTGGGCATATTAGAACAATCATAAATTGTCATATTTTTATGACTAGATTTAGCGATCACAGACCAAAAATATGACAGTATAATGCTAATTATATATAATTAATAAAGATATTTTTGAATCTTCATGCTTGTCTGAAATCCTTCATGATGACTAGTTCTTCTGTAATTTAAATCTATGGTAAGCGTTAATATGAAGGCGTAATTTATCTGTTGCCAAAAGTACAGATCTGAAAACTATGCCCTTTCATTTATAAAGAGAATATATCTACTGCACACTGAATGACAAGTGAACATTACACCCATATTGACATTTTATTTTCACAAATGTTATTTGAAACATTAAATACTATACAAGCCAGTATATATAATGCTGAAATGTACTGTATACATAATATTATACTGTACATCCAGTATATACATGTCAATTTATATATTACTTTTCGTTTGTATACAAATTACAAAAATAATTGCACCTCTTTTGTAAATATTAAAATGTAGTGATTCACATTATAATGAGGAAGTTAAAAAACTAACCAAAAAAAGCAACGAGTTGTGCTGTACCCTGAGATAATACCAAAGCATCACCTCTTGAAAAAGACATCTGTCATCGTTTACTCAACATTCACTTGTGTAAAACCTATTTCTTTCTTTTGTTTAAGACAAATGGAAGTTATTTTGAAGAATGCTGGTACTGACCGACTACCATAGTAGTTTGTTTTCCTACTATTGAAGCAGATGAGCACCATTAATCAGCATTTTTCAAAATATCTTCTGTTGCCTTTGATAAAACAAAACATTTTAAACCACATGAGGTAGAGTAAACGGTGAGGTCTTTTTCATTTTTAAACCAACTCTTCAACCGTTTACAGATCAGGCTTCTCCTCGTAGTGGCAAATGCAGGCTGATCTTTGGCTGTCCAGGTACGGCTTACATCCCAAGTGCATGACGGTATCAAAAAGCACAGTCACTGCTGATTCACAGGCTGTCCAAACAAAGACGGGTATACGGTTTGCTTTACAGTAAGATAAAATGTATGCAGTTAAAGTCAAAATCATTAGCCCTCCTGTGTTTTTTTGTTTGTTTGTTTTTTTCCAAATATTTCCCAAATGATGTTTAACAGAGCAAGGATTTTTTCACAGTATTTCTGATCATGTTTTTTCTTCTGGAGAAAGTCTTGTTTGTTTTATTTCAGCTAGAATAAAAGCAGATATAAATTTTTAGAAAACATTTTAAGGTCAATATTATTAGCACTTCTTAAGCAATATATTTTCAATTGTTATACAATGACTTGTCAAATTAAACTAGTTAAGCCTTTAAGGACGCACTCACACTATGCTATCCGAACCGTGCCCAGGCCCGTTTCCCGGATCGTTTGAGAAGTGCGAGTGCTTTGAATCAGGCTCAGTTCAGTTGGCTGGCCCTGGCCTGGTTGGAAGAGGTGTGCCTGAGCGTGGTTCACTTGGGCTTTGGTGCGGTACGCTTGTAGTGTGAGTGCAAATCACGCCTGAGCCCGAAACTGAAGACAAGACGTTACTTTTGGGGACTGTTTCATATGGATTTATTAATCATTCCTACTGTTTAATGAACGCAAACAGTCATAGATTATTAAAGACGCAAACTTCTCTCTGCACGACAGCTGCACCTTCAGCAAACCTCCTAATTCTTGCAGTATGAGGACTTTATGATTGTTTATGAGCGTCAAAGGTGGCTGATCTGTTCGGCGGAATATTTGACTGTGTGTCACTGCATATCAAACAACTAAAACAATATAATGATATAAAGAAATCTCCACTGTGCTGAACGAGAGCACTTCTCTTAAACTGAACAGCGCATCATTGATGACGTAAGCGTGCTCAGGCCCGAATGTAATGTGAGTGCGTGTCATCCGGGGAGACGGGAGGGGGGACAAGCGTGTTTCGACCCAGTTTAAGGCAACTGTACATAGTGTAAAATAAATCAGTTAAGAAAAATTCACTTAGTCGGCGCCAGTGGTATAGTGGTTAGTGCGTCAATACATGCACTCCGCCTCGCAGTCCTATGCTATTCCTTCCCCTCTCTCTGCTCCCCATGCTTTCCTGTTGATTCTCTACTGTCCTATCTAATAAAGGTGAAACCCCCCCCCCCCCAAAAAATTATATTTAAACTTTTTTTTTTTAAAGAAAAATTTAATTATGTAGTCAAGAGAGAACCTGAAAAGTCTTTCAAAATTTTTTAAAATCTTTTTTCTGTATAACTTACTATTGATATATTACCTGATTATATATATATATATATATATATATATATATACATACACTATTGATATATATGTTATTGTTATATTGGATATATATCTGTTACCTGCTATTATTGATATACCGTCATTGTTACATGATGTACTTTTATATTGTACGTGTAAGTACATACCTTTACTTATATGTTTGTATAATTTTCATTATTATTTCTATATTTTATTTCCCTCAATTTTTATTGGTTTACTTTTCATTTATTGTCATTATTATCATCATTATGTATGTTTGATTTTGATTTCAGTTGTACATGTTAAAGGCTAAATCAGTTAAAAAAATAAATCAGTTATTAATTATTTATTAAAACTATTATGTTTGGAAATGAGTCTCTGTTAAAAGAATCTCTCCGTTAAACAGAAATAGAGGGAAAAAATATACAGGGGGGCTAATAATTCAGTAAGGCTAAAAGTTCTGACTTCAACTGTATATATACACAGTAAAACTAAGATACAGACTTACCTTGAACACTTTGGGACAAGCCCAGTGTCATTTGTAAATTCTGACAGATGTTCTCCAGGCAGAGCTGGAACTGCTCGTCACAGTCGCTTTTCTCTCTGCCGCAGGAGTCGTAGCAGCGGTCATGCTCATTACAGCATCTGGTCATAGACGGGATCCCAACATCAAACTGCAGCAAACCAGGAGGAGACTATTTAATTTAATATTCAAATCTACCACTACACTCTCAGTAAGATCTTCTAGAAATCACTGGAAGGAACTGCATCTTTTAGGGCTAAAAAAAGGGTTCAAACGTATATTTAAGATAAGCTATGTTAAGATAAACACTTGTTTACCAGATCTCAGACTTCGCTGACTCTTAACAGGAAGCAGTGGTGTTTAACACATTTCTGTTGTGGTTTGCGCTATTTGCAGCATATTTTTGTATTGGCTTGTGTTGTCAAACTGATGAAGATGTTTTCTCAGTGTTTTTCTATTTAAATGTACACGTTTGAGCTCTTTCTGCCATCACAAATTCTCATTCTGATGAACCGATACTGATTCTTTAATCATCTTTCATGTCGTTTCACTTGATAAACAGATCTGGGTGGCTTGCCTCCAGATCACGATTAGCTCGCTCATTGTATTCAACTGAAATACTTTTAATCAACAGAAACTTTTAAAATCACTAAATAATTCAAAAATCAATTTGAAGTTTAACTGAACTATGAGCTTGCAAATCAGAATTGAATCAAGAAATTGGAAATAGCCAGCTCAATCAATATCAGATCTATTTGTAAATAGAACTGAACTTGTGAAATCATATCTCAATTCACATACTTATGCACTACTTTTTTATATAAAGTTTTTTTTTTCCAGAATTCCAGAAAAAAAACTTTTTTTTTTACATGTTCTTTGAATGCCAGGATGACTTATTTAACAAATAAATGAATTAATTAATGAATATCGGGCATCACGGTGGCACTTAATGAGGAGGCAGGACTTACATACTCAAATGATGAATGACAAAATAGCCTTAGAAAGTTTATACACTACATATTTAAGTACTAAAAAGGACACTTCGCCCATAAAATTAAAATTCTGTCATCACCATTTACTCACTCTTTACTTGTTTCAAACATTTATTCGTTTTTCCTCTTCTGTTGAACACAAAAGAAGACAATTTGAAGAAAGCTGGAAACCTGTAACCATTGACTTCCATAGTATTTGTTTTTCCTAGTATAGAAGTCAATGATTACAGCTTTTCGTCTTTCTTAAAATATATATTTTGTGTTCAACAAAAGAAAAAAACTCATAAAGGAACCACTAGAGGGAGAGAAATATTGCGAACATTTTGGGTGAACTATCGCTTATGGTACATATTAGTGTATATGGTGTGTCTGTTTTTCTCACCTGAAACCCAAACAGTGGTGAACCACATCCGTTCGGTGGAGGTGGTCTGTAGTTGGGACGAGGAACCGGAGTGTACCCTGTAGAGAGACATGACTCATTAACAATTGAGTATAACCAAGAGCCTGTGTTAAATGTGAATTGTAAGTAAAGTGTATGAATTACTGATGTCTGACGAACCGTCGCCGCACGTGAACTGACACTGTCCGTCTGAGCCTCCGATCAAGTCCAGAGCCATGTTGAGGTACTTGTCGATCCGGTGAATCCCGCTCCGGATGGAGTTTATAGTCTTTCTCCAGTCTGGAGGTTGAATTTCTTCATCAGACCCATCAGCTTTGGTCGACAATAATACTGCAGAGAGCAGCAGGGTAACGCAGGAGAGGATGACACGGCGGGGCATAGTCCAAAATCACACTTTACCAAACACCTACAGAGACTATAAGTTAAATATTTTACATTACGTATGTTTCCGAAAGAAAGTCCACGTTTAAAGAAATCCGTGATGGAAAAAAAGCCTGTCTTTGCTAGTGTAAACTGTAACAAATCAAATATGAATGAGTCTGCATCAAGTTCTTGTTGATAAGTGAATGATGTCTTCTTCTACTGTTCTTGTTACATTGAATGACGGTCCTTCTGCCGCCTGCTGGACGAAAGGTAATTTCTGGACTATGGCCTGTCGTGTCATCATCTGTTGCGTTACACTTCTGTTCGATTAGTAATGCAGAATGAATTTAACATGATAAAATAACTTTGGCGACACGGTTGCGCAGTAGGTAGTGCTGTTGCCTCACAGCAAGAGGGTCGCTGGTTCGAGCCTCGGCTGGGTCAGTTGGCATTTCTGTGTGGAGTTTGCATGTTCTCCCAGTGTTTGCGTGGGTTTCCTCCGGGTGCTCCGGTTCCCCCCACAGTCCAAAGACATGCGGTACAGGTGAATTGGGTAAGCTAAATTGTCCGTAGTGTATGTGTGTGAATGAGAATGTATGGATGTTTCCCAGAGATGGGTTGCGGCTGCTGAAAACAAAATGCTGGATAAGTTGGCGGTTCATTCCGCTGTGGCGACCCCAGATTAATAAAGGGACTAAGCCGAAAAGAAAATGAATGAATGAATGAAAATAACTTTGCTTGTATCAAGCATCTTAATTTGTCAAAGATAAATAAACATACACGCATACTTACATTTCATAAATAGCCTATAAAGTAAGTTTAGTCCAACAATGAAATACAATTTAATAAAAAATAAAGTAACTACATATCTCAAAAATATGTATATACACCATTTATGTCTAAAAGAATAGTATCTATAGAATAAAATAAAACAGGTCCATTTAACGAGTAAACCAAAACTTTAATGTCATTATCTTAAAGGAAAGTGGATGACAACGTATTGAATGGTGTTTGATTAAATAACGTAAGCACATTCACATTATATATTGAAATAAATAAAAATAAATAAATAGATTTAAGAAAATAATTATAGAACTGTAGGATGTCTTACATAAATAGATTAATAATAAATATAAGTATGGAAAAAGTGTTAAAAGTAAGAAATAATAAACAGTGTAAAATCCTGAATGGATGGAAATGTACATACAGTACCAGTGTGTGTCTAAACAAATAAAAATCATATGATCAAAAAGTCATGACAACAAATCTTTTCATGTTACTTTAACTTGTTTTAGTAAGCTAGGTTTAAATTTGTACTTTCAGTGCTGGGTTGCAGCTGGAAGAACATCTACTGTGTAAAACATATGCCAGAGTATTTGGCGGTTCATTCGGTGGTGGCAAACTCTGATAAAAGCAGGGAGTACGCCGAAGGAAAGTGAATGAATGAGTGTTTTAAGTCAGTTTAGTTGACATAAGCTGAAGCGACTTGTAGTCCTGTTTTGAGTCTGCCGCTATATGCTGACACACAGGCGTATGTAGCTCCGCCCCCCTTTTGAAAAGAGCACAATCTCATTTGAATTTAAAGCTCATTTGAATTTAAACAAATGATTAGTGTGGTATTTTGAGCTGAAACTTCACAAACACACTTTAGGGACATTGAAAAAGAGGCATAACAGGTCCCCTTTATTCATTCATTCATTTATTCATTTTCCTTCAGCTTAGTCCCTTTATTCATCAGGGGTCGCCACAGTGGAATGAACCACCAACTTATCCAGCATATGTTTTTTATGCAGCGGATGCCCCTCCAGCTGCAACCACCAATTCCAATTCACCTATAGCGCATGTCTTTGGACAATCGGAGCACCCAGAGGAAACCCACACGAACATGGGGAGAACATGCAAACTCCACACAGAAATGCAAACTGACCCAGCCAAGGCTTGAACCAGCCTTCTTGCACCTTCTTGCTGTGAGGTGATCGTGCTACCCACTGCGCCACCATGACGCCCTAGTTGAAAACAAAAGATATACAATGCACATCAACACTTTCTGCATCAAATAACCACATTTTATTAACGATTCTTCAGATTCACTCAGGCGAGACTCTGTTCTTGAAGGAGAACAGTTTGGACAGAGACCCCCGAAAGCCTCTCTTCACTCTGGGCCTGACGTCTCTGCGAGCTGAAATAGGAGAGTTATCAGCGTCCGCTTTCTGATCTCCGCTGCATTTCCCGTGTGTTTCCTCCTGGTCAGAATGCAGGTTCATCTCACTGATGCTTTTGCAGGAAGATGGAGATGCAGCACAGCTCTCCGTCAGCTCTTTCTTGACAGAAAACTCAGGATTTGATCCCGATAACGAAAGGCTTTTAGTCTTGTAATTCTTTAGTGCCTCAGGATGCAGGACTGTGTTGCTAATGATGGCTGCAGACAGGACAGTGGTGACGTAGCCCACAACCAGACAGTTTTCATGCCAAGCTGTCTTCAGGTTGATCTTATGTGCCAGGATGCCAAGAGCTTCATTTATGATTTGTAAAACAGTGTCTTCTGTAAAACTGCCTGTGCTGCAGACATCAACGTTAAGTCCTGTCAGGTATGCCAGTGCCTTTATTAGACTGGAGACAAGCGTTTCAGAAAGATCAGTGTCCAAAATGTCGAGTTTTTCCAGCAGTCCTTTAACAACACTCTCCAGCAGATGAAATGGTAATGTTAAAGCGTGAGAGGGCTCTATGATTTCACCTTCTTCTCTTCCTGATTGACTGGTGCTTTCAAAGCAAGCTTCATCAAGTACATCCTTAAAAAATGCAGATACATTATTACAGTCCTCCTGTGAAATTCTCATTTCCATTATTAAATTATAATTTCTTTTAGTTTGGCTGTATTAGAAAATATTCATTAAAATAAAATGAAAAAACTGCTGAGGTGAATATTATTATTAGCCCACTTTAGATTTTTTATTGGCTACAAAAACACTGTTGTCCAATGACCTGCCTACAATTACCCAACCTAAGCCTTTAAAATGCACTTTAAGCTGAATACTGCTCTGTAAAAATGATATGATCAATTAGTCCTGACAGCATATGTTTTTAGGTCATTGTAACTTATTAAAGTTAATCATGCTGTAACTTCATTTGATAAGTTATGTGAGCTTTTTAAAGTCTGCTTAACATAATATACGTTCAATTGACTCATAGGGTTAATTTGATTCAGCTTGAAAATTTAAGGCAACCAGGGTTTTTTACAGTGCAGTATCTTGCAAAATATCAAGTAAGATAGCACTCTTGCATCATGGCAAAGAAAAAAAAATAGACATTAGAAATTAGTTATTAAACTATCATGTCTAAAATGTGTTGAAAAAAATCTTCTCTTTAAAACATGAGTTTAAAATATATATTACAAATATTTTAAAAATAGTTAAAATTCCACAGATGGCCTAACATGAATTATAGTATTTTCATGAACTGTATAATAAATCCATATTCTTTATTACGGTTGCAAACTTGATGCAGAGTTTTAAAATAAATATACATATTTAAAACTTAATTCAATTAAACTAAATTAAACCAATATATGTTAGATAAAATAATCTAATCTGAATTTTAGTTGGGGTATCGATGCAATAAAAGAAGAAAGATAAAAAAATTAAAATAAAATAAAAAGCAATTCTAACAGTAAATAGTATAAAATAGGTTAAGGTTGATGTACTTATATTGTTTTTCTTAATGTTTTTCTATTAAGTTAGTTTAAAATGAATGTGAATAGATTGAATGGTAGGCTAACAAACATGATGCCAGCTTTAAAAATAAAAGAAAGAAAGAAAGAAAGAAAGAAAGATAGATAGATAGATAGATAGATAGATAGATAGATAGATAGATAGATAGATAGATAGATAGATAGAAAGAAAGAAAGAAAGAAAGAAAGAAAGAAAGAAAGAAAGAAAGAAAGAAAGAAAGAAAGAAAGGAATATTTCTAAAATATCATACCCGTTTTACAATCAAAACAGTGATTACCGCAGGGAGCTGTACATTAAATAGGTACGTTTTGCATTATTTAACGTATAAAATAGCGCAAATCTTACCTCAGCTGTTGTAGGTAGACGTATATGGTTTAATTCATTCTCCACAGTCGTTAAAAAAATGATTAAATTGCCAGCTTTGTTGACAAAAGTTTGTCGACGATTGTCCTCCATCTTGCCTAAAAACATCGATCGTTATTTACGTCAAAAATTTAAATCACAACAAACATCCATAAGTTCACATATAAACACACACACACACACACACACACACACACACACACACACACACACACACACACACACACACCCGCACAC